>PVIH01002570.1:0-158344 GCA_004025045.1 Sigmodon hispidus
CCCTGAGCATTGTGGTCCCTGCAAGGAGATGGTACCCTGAGCATGTGGTCCCTGCAAGGAGATGGTACCCTGAGCATTGTGGTCCCTGCAAGGAGATGGTTCCCTGAGCATTGTGGTCCCTGCAAGGAGATGGTGCCCTGAGCATTGTGGTCCCTGCAAGGAGATGGTGCCCTGAGCACCTGAAGTAGAAGTGGTGACATCTTTGGATAGTGGAAGAATGCCTGTATGCCTTGCCCAATGCTTGGGAGCAGAAGGGAAAGAATGCTCTGTGGGTCAGTCTTCTGGAAGACTACTGTGCCAGCTCATTTCACCATTTCAGATGTCTGTTGAGGGGATTCCTGTGACTGGAGCTGTGGGCAAGTTCAGCTGCTAAAAGGCTGTGATGTCAAAGGTGTGGGGGGAGGGCAGAGTGGGAGAAGGACATTAGCAAATAGAGTCTGATGAAGCCAGAGAGACTGTAGCCCTTGGACATCCCAGGCTTTGATAGCCTTAAAGGGTAAAAATATCCCACCGGAAAAGGAAGAGGAAACAGAAGGAAGAGACGGTGGAGACAGAGTGCCATGGTGTCTCCGTCTTGAATTGGAGTAACTGCATCAGTTAACCCTTTGTGATTCACCCTGTGGCCTGAATTTACTAGAATGCTCTTTGAAGTTCTCCATGGCAACAGAATGGCAAAGGGAAGAAAACAGAAAAAAGCTCGATGATGCAGGACACACTCACTCATGTAAATAAGCATGCATATACACATTCACATACGTGCACACAAACACTTAAGTACACACACGGGTACTTATGAACACGTATGCAACCACATGTGAACACATGTAGGTGCACATACACACAAATGTAACCCAAAGGGCTAAAATACAGGTCTCTTATTGGGAAAGCAGCAACCATGGGTGCATAGGAAAGAGACATTGGACGGTACTCAGGGACAAGCCTCAGCCCTGTTCATCCCTCTAAGGGTAAACAAGGTTGAGTTAAAGCCTCAGGGTTGGGAGGTGAGGGACCTGGGCAGTTCCAAACCCACTAAACAAGCTGGTTGGGGGACTAGATGTTGGGAATCAGAACTGCCCAATCACACATTTCAGAGGAACCTGGTCAGGTTCCCGTGAGAAATACCAAGGTGGATCACCTTCCTGGACCCTTCCCCCAAAAAGGCCATCTCCAGGATAGAACATCTACTTACAGGACTACTGGGTTGTCACCACAGCCCTAACGTGATAGAGCCCCGAGACCCTCATGTACTCCCCAAAGCTCATAGCTACACAACTTAGGTCAATACCTCCCAAAGCTGGAGGACCAGAATGAAGGAATGCCCCTGGTGGAGACCTTTCCACACTGAGAGGCCAGGATGTATCTCAGTCTAAAACATACAGGTAGGTGTTTGGAGGCAGAGGAAGGGCCAGGTAGGGCCAGAACATAGAGGCAGGGTTCCCGCAATGTGCCAGGTACAGGCTTCAATGCCATAAATACTAGCCCTAAGGAAAGAGGTCAAACCCACGTCGTAGAAGTAGTTCAGAGTAGTCACATGACATGCCCGAGGGCAGGGCCAGAATCAGCCAGAGTCTGAGGAGATCTTAGGCCCCAACTGAAGCAGGAAATCTTTCAGCTTCCAGTAAGTGTTTCTCTAGTCCTTGCTTAGCTACTCCCAACAGCAGGAAACTCATCCTCTGTAGCTGTTCTCAGGGTTCCCGAAGCTCATTTCTCTGCACTGTTGGAGGATCCAGCTTCCATGGCCTTAGGTTCCAATACAGCTCCTTCCCACCCACCCTCCAAGGCCATAGTACCTCCAGAAACTGGGCGCTGACTTTGAACTCAGGCCCAGTCACGCCCTGCTCCTGTGCCCGCCGCTTGCGTTTGTCGATGCCCCTGAAGAGGTGTGCAATGGCCCTTGGGATGATGCCTTGCTCCTCTTCTGATGTTACTGTATCAAAGCCGGTGCCCATAGTGTATGTCTTTCCAGCCCCTGTCTGCAATGGCAAAGACAGAGCGCAGGTGACGAAGGCAGTACTCTCTGGGGAACCAGCAGGCCTTGGCTTGAGACAGATCCTCTTACCTATTACCTCCAGCCAAGTTGTCCCTTTTCCATCCCAGAGCCATACCCTACAGAATTCTATGATGAAAGCTAGCCAGCCATGCAGCCATAACTCTAATGCCAGATAAAACTGCACAACTGGCTTTGACTGATTGATCTCTGTTGGGCCGATCTCCCTCACTGGGTGTGGGGAGGATATAAAGATTCCTGGCAAGTAGTAGCCACGGTGGCGAATCCAACATGGCAGCCGGATGAGATAAGAATTTCTGGCATGTAGTGGCCATGTGGTAAATCCAACATGGCTGCTGCCAGAGCAGCCATACGGAGGGCACGCCCCTAGACGTGGCTATGTAAATCTGTGCCCACCTGCTCTTGTAAAAGGAGACAGCACGTGAAGGTTGATCTCTTTTTCCTTTCCCCCTCCCCTCCCTCATATCAACTTGGTAACTCCCTTGAATAAACTCTCATGTGGCATCTGAGGGTGTACATCTCTTCTCACGCGCAAAAACCAACAGAGACTGAGGCTGAAATAAATGACCACTGGTTGGGGTAGGGCCCACTTACCTGTCCATAGGCCAGTACTGTGGCATTATAGCCCTCAAAGCAGCCTTCAATGAGTTTGCTCACACAGGTCGAATAAATCTGTTCCTGCCAGGTGTCCAGGTCAAAGACAAAGTCATAGGTGAAGGCCTTGTCCTTCCCCAACAGGACCTGGGGCTCCCCAGGGGTGACGGAGGTACAGATGTGACAGCCTTCAATCTTCTCCTTTGCCAGCTGGGGCCTGATCCTGCACAGGTAGAAAGAGCAACAGGGTGGAGGTGACAGGCTTTCCTCTCACATTACCAGCCATATTTCTGTTTACCTCACAAGGCAGGAAAGAGAGCAAGGTAGAAGGCCTCAGGGAATAACTTCAGTAATACATATGAGCATCACCCAAACCAGTGGTTGCTAACATTGACTGAATGCTTGGTACTCAGGATGTATGTTAAGAATGTTCTATATAAATGAATTCGGGCTGGAGAGATGGCTCAGCGGTTAAGAGCACTAACTGTTCTTCCGGAGGACCTGAGTTCCATTCCCAGCATCCACATGGCAGCTAACAACTGTCTGTCATTCCAACATCTGACACCCTTACATGGTTATACATGCAGGAAAAAACACCAATTCACATAAAATAAAGATAAATATTAAAAATAAATAAATGAATTTGTGTGTTCTTCACGATAAGCCTGCGAGAGATCTGATTATTTGCCTGACTGCACAGATGAAGCTAAGAATGTCTTAATGACTGACCCAGACAATGGAGAGTGAAGGGGCCAAACCCCCCAGAAGCCTGCACGCCAGTATCGCTCTTGCAAAGAGATAATACCATTTCAGAGAGATAAAGCTTAGAGACAAGGTTGGGGAGAGAAGGTCAGGCCAGGTGGCTCTGCACAACTCTGGATCACATTCCTCTGTGCCAGGGTCAGTTTGGGAGAAGGCCAGCACCTCTGCCCAGACCTGTGAAGGCTGCAAGGGTCTTCAGAGCAGCAGCTACCTCCTGAGGTGCCAGGGTCTAGTAGCACTCTCAGACACAAGTTCTGGTTCTTTCTAGGAGTTAGTTGAGAAGTCAGATCAAACCCAACCAGGGTAGCCTACCTTAAGTGAAAGGTACCCTGTCAAGGCAATGGGAATCGACAGAGAGCCAGCTGCAGAGTGGGCCCACATCCCAGATTCTGGCTCAGAGGAATCCCAATTTAGACGGAGAAGTAGCATTTGTACTGAGTGGGGAAAATTCTAGCCATGGGCAGAATTGTCTCCATCCAGCTACCCCCCATTTCCTTTTCTAAGCTGCATCACCATGATGAGGTCTCCATGGCAACCAAGCATAAAGTCAGTAAGCATGCCCGTGCAAGGATGGGCAGAAAGCACCCTTCAGATATCCTAAAGCAAGGGTGGGGGTAGGCTCTACCGCCATGAGCTCACACAAGCATCCCCATCAACTGTGCTCTTACAATGAACTGCTTGTCAGGCCCTCTCCCTAAGCCAACATTTACCAAGGGAAGAAAGGAACAAGAGGGGCCAGGCCAGCACCCACTCAAGTCCCAGAGGCGCCTAGCTGCAGAGCCCAGCGCCTCCAAGTCACCATCTTGCTCTTGTCCCAGTTGCCTTGTAGTAAAATGACAAGGTTGGCATTCTGTCTTAGCTCAGGTTGAGACCTCAGAGCTCAGAGCTATCAACTGGATGAGGAGCTCCCAAGCCTGTTGCTGTGGCTGAGTAGACTGTAGGCAGGGCAAGTGTGTGTGTGTGTGTGTGTGTGTGTGTGTGTGTATTGAGGGGGTGGGGAGTGTTTGGGGAGACTCAGGCAAGTCTCTACCTATATGTGGGAGTCTGGCTTTCTTCAGAAGTGATGTCTTTGAGGTATAAACGGTTACTTTCATGAGTGGCTCTCTCCAGAAAGAAATGGGAGGCCAAAGAAGTCCTCGCTGTTCAGGGCCATACAAAGATGGGAGCCCAGGTTCTCAGCCACTCTCCTGAACTGGTTTCTGATAGAAAAAAGGCAAAATTGATTCACTTTAGACCTCCAGATCCAAAACTTCTCTCCTCACACCCACACCCGGCCCCAGACATCAGGGCCAGCAGGCTCCTACCTTGACTTCTACAAATGCCAGAAACACTGCATGCCACACGATGCCTAGGAACTGACACATCTTACTGGGGTCTACTAAAACTCCGATGGTGTCATTCAGAGTCAGACAGTGAGGAGCCTTTCCAAGCCCAGGCAGGCAGAATGTACTAGCCCTTCTACAGCCCTGTTGTAGGGCTCAGAGACTAGGGGGAAGCCTCAGACAGCCAGGGAGAAAGAGCATGGGCCGCTGCAGAAAGTGAAACATGGCACAGCATAGAAATTGGAGCTTTGGCTCTGTCCAGAGCCTGTGGGTCCTAAGATTAGATGCTTCCTCCCAAGCACATGGGTGCTCTTTAGCGAACTGAAGATACACTGCAGCAGCCTAGGAGGACCCTCCAGCTGTGTAGACAAGTATGAGCTTCCAAAGACACCCTCTCTACCACGTGGCAGTGTGTGATGAGATTTCTGGATCTGGTTCAAATACCATTTAATTACTGCAGGCAGATGGCAATGCTGGAGATTGGAGAAGATTGAATCAACATCCCTGGAGACCGAGGGAGTGGGCCTGCAGTCAGAGGCCTCCTAAGGTCTTCAGTAGCCAGACCCCAAAGCATCCAAGGGGGTGGTAAAGAGAAGAGATAGGCAGAGCAGTCTGGGAGAGCATACATAGGGTCAACGTGGGTTTTAGGTTCCAAGAGTTATAGGGTCTCCCTGGGATTCTACTTTCATTCTAACACACCCTGATATAAAGGGCTCTGTATCAGAGAGCCGTCTAACCTCTTGCTAGCCTAGCCAAAACACCAGGATGTAATTTATGAAGTGGTTCATCCAGGGGGGGAAAAATGGGAGACAGGACACGGGCCCTGCGTGAGTCACTCACTAATTCTCAGAACTGATCTGAAGAGGGAGTATGCATCAGTCTTGTGGATAATGAGCGGCTGTGGAAACAGGCAAAGCAGGAAGACCCCGGAGATGCCTTCCCAAGCGTGGGTAGGGGGCCAGCCGGCATCCACTATTACTTTACCCTGGTGGTTTATCCACTAGGGTAGCAATCCCCACTTCCCAGTGGGAACCATGGCTCAATCACTCAGGTAGTAAATCCACAAGGCTGGCATTCCGGCTCAGGCTGAGACCTCAGACCCTCTCCAGCTTCCTCCCGCTAAAACTCCACCCCCACATTGCTAGATGTCTCCTCCCTGCTGCCACTGTCACAGCTGGATTGAGCACTCCATGCCTATTCAGGCAGCGCCAACTAGGGGACTGGGCTGTCCTGCCCTCAAGGGCACACTGTCCTGTGACAGCTGAGCTCATTTCTGGTGCCTGGTGGAGATTTTGAACCCTCAGCCCAATGGGTCAGAGACTGGAGACTTTGTCCTGTCTCTCTCACGGTCTAAGCCTCAGCCTGCACCTGGATTACACAGATCTCTCAGTTTTAGCTTTTTAAGAATTGCATCACCTCCCCTCCAGCAGCCTCTTCCGCTGGTCCGCCCCACCCCATGTCACTTCTGTGGGTTGCCCTCAAATTGGCAGTGACCTATAGAAGGAGAAGTTTCTTTTTATAGCAGGGAAGGGGGTAGAGATGGTGATTACTCAAAGTTATATTCTTCCAAGTGGCATAGAAGGAGGGGTCAGGGGTCAGAGGTCAGCTGCCAAGTTCTTTCAACTATACAATGGTCTCTGGGAGCTACCAATCAGGCCAGGACTAGGAAAAGGCAAATTGGGGAGTCCATCTTAAGCACAGAACATGAGAAGGCAAGAAAGACTCAGTTGATTAACATGAACTATCTGATGATCTGGATATACCACGCCTAGGTACATCCTCAAAGCAATCAAATGCATGCCTGCACATACATGTTTGCTACAGAGTAAATGCAGGAGAGCACCATGCCTGCACACACATGTTTGCTACAGATCTTTTCAGGGTGACCAAATTATGGAATCAGCCTAGGTGCTAATCAACAGCTAAAGTCAATGTACAAATTCACATATTTGGCCATTATGAAGAATGAAATGACATTATTTGCAGGGAATAGATCCTCTTGCTAAGTCGGGCCCAGTTTTTCAGTATTTGAATTTAAAAATAAGACTTGACAAGAAAAGGGAGGTCAGCAGAAATCAGGAGGAAACATTTGAGAATAAGAGGGAGGTGGATGTAAGATCAAAGTGCATATTGAAAGCCATCACTGTATGATTAGAATATATCTTAAAAAGAGAAGATCTGGGAGTGGAAAAATGCAACATTTGAAACAACTAAATTGGCATACTATGGCCTGCATGCCCGCCAGTTGTCTATTATTATCAATGAACGCTCTCAGCCTAAAGATCCTGTGACATTTCTGTCCAGGGACAGTGTGAATCTCACTGCAGACCCTCCCTCTATCCTTTTCCTTCGTCCTGTAGGGAGGGAGGACGTGGGGCCCTCTTCGAAAGCTTCCCCGCCCCCGCCCCGGAATCTCCCAGAACAGAGCCGGTCTATTCGCCATTTGGCAAACGGCAGGCAGAGTGGCCCAGCCAAGGCTTTTCAGAGGCAGGATCTGGCACCGGGGCTGAGGTCGCCCCGCTTCCTCTGCTCACAAACGAGCAGTGGCTGGCGTGATGTGGGCGGCTGTCCCCACCCCCGCAGCACTGAGCCGCAGCCGCTAGACCTAAAGGCGGGACAAAGGCGACGAGCCGGAGCCCAGGGCTGCGGGAAGAGCTGAGCTCAGCGGTTCCTTGGCTCTTCAGGAGCAGGACGGGGCGGAAGCGAAGGGCAGAGGACACAGAGAGGGGGTTAGGCTGGGGGATGCTGAGAGGTTGCCAAGAGCAAAACACACTCTCTGCAGAGGGCAATTAACTGGGTGCATCCGGGCGCAGGCCTGGGACCCTACACCAAACCCCAAAGAGCCTCATCTTAAGGCTTCTTGAGTGACATCATTCAAAGCCAGCTAATCATCCCTCCTAGAAGCTCCGCCCAGTGACCTTGGGCTCCTAGAGGTTAGCTGTGCTTTTTTTGGTGAGACTAATCTGACCCACTCAGCTAGTGGCTAGGTATCCTACAGAGTTCCTAACCTACTCTCCCCAAATCTTCAGCCAAGGCTTCCAAGGGTGCATCTTTTTGCACTTAAAAAGACTTTATCACTGATGAGAGGTAACAGACAGTGACATTAAAATAACCAAGAGCTGTTCTAGGTTCATAAGCTTTAAATAATAAAAAATTAACATTTGTTTGTGTGTGTATGCATACGTGTGTACGCATGTGTACAGGTGCATGTATGGCAGGGTGCATATGTGAAAGTCAGAGGACAACATTGAAATCTATTTCTTCCCATATGTGGGTCCTGGGAATTGAACTTGCATTATCAGGCTCAGTAGCAAGCACAGTTACAAATTGAGTCTCTGGCCCTCAGAAGCTTCTGAAAGATGATGATGAAGGGCTGGAGAGATAGATGGCTTAGAGGTTAAGAACACTGGCTGCTCTTCCAGAGGACCCGGATTCAACTCCCAGCAGCTCACAGCTGTCTGTAACTCCAGGTCCAGGGGCTCTGACACCTCAGACCAATGTACGTAAAATGAAATTAAGTAAAGATATGATTGAGTTTCTGGATGTGCTTTCTTTGTTGGGACATTACCTGGAACCCGTTTCACCAAGTACTACACTTCAGTTAAGGAGGATTGTCACCCACTTAGGGGAATGACAACTAGATGCCATCCATCAGTCTCTTGGCACATGGTAGGTCACAGTATATCATTCAGTTTCCGATGGTCTGTCTCTAGCTTGTCCACTAGTCCAAGGTTATTTGGCTAATAAGAAACAAGCTGTTCTTTTCCATAGAGCTTGGACCAATTCGCTTGCACACAACCACTCACTTATGTAAGATTTGCACCTGAGGAACTTCTGGACTGAGGGACACTCTCTCCTCATACCTACCCCCAAAGCCTTTCAGAACCAGAGACCTGAACTAGAGTCACACCCCAGATGGCCAACATAATCAACACGACAGATCCTTCTGAAGGAGTTTCATGGGGCTAAAGGCACATCTGTTTTGTTATAACGAGTCCTTTCTGGCATCTTGAAAAGGAGCCCTTGGGGGCTGGTGGGAGAATTCTAGGGGACTATAAAGGAGCCTATCACCCGGTCTCTGGCTGTGCTGTATCCAAGCTTGATAGAAAGCAAAGGCAGCTTAGACCCACTGGCTCCCTGTCATACCCAGCCTGAATCCTCATGCCTAACCACAGGTGCAGGCTGGGTGATGGCCCAGCTGCTGTGTTCTTCAGCATGTGTGTTTGGCTCATGCCTGCCAGGGAGGGGACATGGAGGAGCCTCAACGTCTGTAGTCTGCCCTGCATGCAGAGTCTCTAAGTGACCTGCCAAGGAACAGCTCTTCCTCATCAGTGACTGGGCAAGATCAAAGGGGAACTTAGCAATAGCCTGAGGGATTTAGATAAGCTAGCAAAAAGAACTTCCTGCCAGTAAAGATTGTTAAATCCTGGAAAGGCAAGCTTGGGGGTAGCAGGCTGGCCAATCTTCCTGTCTCCTCTTACTCCCTAGCCTTTTCTGAGGATCGTCCTGAACATCTACAGAGAGCCCAGAGTACAGTGCAGTTACGTACAAGAACACAGCTAATGTGTTATGACAACACTGTAAAGCTGGAGGCACATGTCCCATTTTCCTGAAACTCTGAAGGTGACATTTCACAAGCCCACAGCCCCACAATTTGTAATGATGCACATGAAATAGAAAGCAGCCTTGTCTGTACCTAATCTTGCTGCAATCACCAAGCCACCCCTAGACAGGGCCAGAGGGGTCAGGCTGGAGGAAAATGATTCCTTTAGAATCTCTGCTGATCCCACCAGCAGCTGCCTGCTTGCCTGCCTGCAGGGAAAGCATTTTCACTATTTTGTAGCTAAGGAGGCTGAGCTGGGCCATTTGTAGAAAGCAAACCTCCTTTGCCTTCTGTAGCCTAGGCAGCCTGGCAACCTGCCAGCTCTGGGGAAGACTTGAGAAGCAAAATCTTTGCTCTCTCAGGGGAGTCTGGCTTTCAGACGCCCAGGGGCTTTTTAGCTGACTTAGCCTAGACAGGGCATCTTCCCACCAGGGCTTGTCTTCTCTCCATCAGGGTGGCAAGATCTATTTCAGGGTGCTGAGTCTTCAGTAGGATGGGAGAGAACACAGCATTACTAGGGTCAGAGCCACCAGGGCACTGTGATGGCCCATAGTTATCATCGTTTGCCTATTGGAACCTCCCCGGCTTTTCATGATGCCCAACCCTCCTGTGGCAGCCCTTAGGGAACAGACTGGGCTGGCTCTGCACACTGCCCCCCCAAAACAAGAAGGCTTTGTGTTGTGGGATCAAAGGGCATGGGTTTATGAGGCCCCGGCAGACCTGGTGAAAAGGATCAGTCAACACTCTCTGTCCAACTTCTGCCTCTGAGAGCCTGGGGAGGGGACATTGACACTCCACAAAATCCTTAGGCAGCACTGGGGTGTTTAGGATGTCCTCAACTTCCGGTCCATCCTAGAGTCCTGACCACTGAGTTCTGAGTCACACCCAGAGGCAAACAGGGGAGGGCGCCTGCTCTAAGGCCCTCGAGGAGAGCCTTGTTGTCCATGATCTCAGCCTCAGGGGCACACCCCAGAAGAACTGAAAGCAGGTAGGTGTGGAAACAGCAAGTGAGATGTTAGCATGACAGGAGAAGGTCCTGTCTGGGGGAGGTGCCCCAGCCTGTGATTGGCTAGTCCAACTGCCAGGCTGTGAGTAACACCAGGCTCTTCCTGAGATGGGTCTGGGTCAAACTCCTCAGCCTTTGGAGCCTGTGGAAAGAGCAGGCCCAGCTCAGGGAAGTGCCACTCAACTGTGCTTTCTCTGTCCTACCCCCATTTCTGGGCATCTGGCAGGGGTTTTCCATGGCCTCCCTAGAGACAGGAGACTCTGCTTAGCAGCATCAGGCTTAGCCCAGATCCCGGAGCTGTGCCGGCATCTGCATCTGGTGGGGGGTGGGGGGGTGCTCAGTAGGGGCTGGGCCCAGGGGACACTCCCCAGCTGAGGAATGCCAAGCAACAGGCAGCTGGCTGGCTGGCTGGGAATAGAGGGCTGGGAGCCTCCCCCCCACCTCACTGGCCTTATTGGCATTCCCTATTACAAATCTATAGAATGCACCTAACTGAAATAGGGCAGCTCAGTCTAAACAAAAGGACAGGCAGCTTGCCCTACTGTGGGGATACATTGTATATTTAATAAAAATGGTCTGGAATATCAGAGGACAGAGTCACCCACAGAGCCTGGGATACAGTGCACTTATGAACATGAACACAGGTAATATGTTGTGACCACTCCCTGACTTTCATGACTTGGCTCTGTGGGTGGCTTTTGTCCTTAATATTCCAAACAATTTTTATTAAATATACATTATATTACCACCCTGCTGCCATGCTGTCAAGGTAAATAGGCATCTGGGAACAAGGGAGCAGAGCATGACCTCCTTCCCTTACCCTAGAGAAGCTGGAGGTAAAAGACTCCACCAGAGATCAAGACCGTGTGCCAACAGGCTGCCATCCATCCCATGGCTTCACAGGACCTCAGAGTGCCTCCCCATCTTCTCAGCGACACAGCTGATTGGCAGAGTTAGCTTCAGCTGTTCCAAGGCAGAGGGACAGGAGCCATTGTTTTCCTTAATGCTGAGGGACTGGGGAAGCTAGCCTACGGTGGTTCCCAATCTGTGGGTCACGACCCCCCAAAAGACCATTAGGAAACACAGGTATTTACATTATGATTGCTAAAAGTAGTAAAATTACAGTGGTAACAAAAATGATCTTATGGTTGAGGGTCAGCACAACACGAGGAACTGTATTAGGTTGCAGCATTAGGCAGGTCGAGAGCCAGGGCTAGAACTTTTTTGCCTAGAGAGTGACAAGGTGGAGGACAGCCCCAGGGACCCAAGAATAAGGAGAACAGAAGCTTCCGGAACACGAAAGAAAACAGCAGGGATTTGGGAAATCAGGCCATGGTGGTGACAGACAGCTATGCCCAGCAACTGCTAAGGCAAATTTGGAGAGCTTACACCCTTGCCACACATCTGCTGAACGCTGTGTGTATTTCCCACATCCTCTTTCGCCACCACAAGCCAGGAGCCAGCAGTTTAGGGAGAAACTGAAGCGCAGAGACCGCAGCTCTCGGCCAATCAGCGGCTGAACTGAGAGTGAGGCTGGGCGGATTAGATACGCATGCGCTCTCCAAGCGGGGGCCCACCCTGAGTTCAGATCCAGCCTCTGTGTGTGTGTGTGTGTGTGTGTGTGTGTGTGTTTGTGTGTGTGTGTTCCTAAGAGTAGCATCAATTCTTTGGTCAGCTGAGCAGGATATCGAAGGCATAGTGCCCAGCACCCGAGCAAAAATTTAAGCAATTATGGTGTTTAGTCACGGACTCCTGCCCACTGCAGCATACTTCTACTAAAAATAATAAATAGTTGCAAATAAATAGTTCATTAGTACTTAAACTAGAGAGACGTCTCTTAAGGACACTTAGGAAATTTTGTTTAAACATTTTACTCATCTTCAACACCCTAAGAGTCTTCCTGTATTTTATTCCCTGCAAGGACATTACGCCCACGCCCCTTTTACCCTAAACAGTTTTTAGAACAAGGAGCAAACCAGAATGAGCCAAGTGTTCCCATTCTCCAAAGAGGAAAATGAGGTCCAGAATGACAAAGAGGGAAGAGGCTGTGTGACCCACACAGTAGACAATCACACAGGCTCAACCCTGCCCTTTGCCCCCAGAGCTATACGTATAAGGGTGTCCAGTAGCCCTCTGTTGGTTCCCTGGCCCCAGCCCCACCCAGCCTCTGCACGGCTGTTTTCAAATGCTAAGATCCAATCAAGAAGGCTGCCTGGTTAGTGGAGGGGGCCAATTTCCGGGGCCTGTAGGGTTGCTATACTTCACTTCCTTATGATGATACAAGCCCTGTTTCTGAAACTGGAGGGAGCCTGCTACCAAGATTCTCAGGTCTCCATACAGCCCATAGAGGGCCCACTTTCCCAAATCTATAAATTAGACAGCATGCAGCACAGCTGGCATTAAATAGCACTGCTTAGCTTTGGGACTGTGAAATCACCCCATGTAACAACTCCACAATTTCTTCTGTCTCTCCTCTCTTTGCTTCCCCGACAAAGTCTTGATCAAAAATTTAGGTAGCCATTGATCAGGATCTCAGAGAAGCCAATTACTTGGGAAGTAGCTGCAGAGAGATATCCCAGGGAAGAGAGGGCAGGGGTGGAGTCTAGCACTGTCCCCTGGGTCCCTCAGTAGTCTCTGGGGCTGGTTGTGAGGCTAGCCCAAGGAACATCCCCGTCCCTGGCATCCTAAAGAAAGGAGGCTGGGGAAAGATATGGGGAGGGGACCAGGTCCCTGAGGACTCTCCTTATGGTGCAGCTGAGGGTCTTGAATGGACTCGCCATGTGGCTTGGCTTCCTTCCTCAATTTTAACTTTCCCAACCTGCATTTCCTGGTTGTGCCCCCCACTTATGCCCCCTCCCCTATTTGTTAGGCTTCTGTTGGGCAGCATGGTGCATACAGCTCCGCCTCCTCCCTCTCTGGCTTTGCTGTTCACGCTTTTCTCCCACCCCAGGTAAAGGCCAGTCCAGCCTTAGAGTACAGGGATTAATGGCTAAAAGGATCACAGGCAAGCAGAGGGGCTGGGTGGGAATGTCCAGTGTGAGGGTGACTGGCCTGGATTCAGGGGCATCTGGGTCTGACTCCACCTAGCAGAGGAGACCACAGTGTGAGGATCTGGGGGCCTGCTCACCTCTGGCTCTAATAGTTCAGGCCTCAAAGCATCACCTTGTACATAGGCAACTTCATTCCAGTTATAAGCCAAGGGCCTTATAACTCTCTAACATTCCAGGGCCTCTCTTCCCATATCCATCCCTATCAGCTCTGTCTCTCTCTCTGTCCACAGGGCCAAATCCCAGGGTTCACCATAAGTTATTCTCATGGGAATTCAGAAAGCACTTTAGTCAGAGACAGGAAAGGATTTCCAGGAAGTCAGAAAGACAGCTGGATTTGCCAACACCTAGGAAACTTGTGGTAGTGGATAGGTCTAGGAAATTCCAACTCCTTCTTCCTCCTCCTCCTCCTCCTCATGAAGGTGCCACTCAACTGTAGCCCCAAACCCAGTCTTTTCAGGGACACCAGAGCTTTCTGGAGGTGGGACATAAAAAGAGATCCTAAACCAAGGAGAATTCCCTGTAAAGCACATCCCTGGCACCATCTGCTCCCTTTCCTGACACAGACCCACCCTCAGCTCTCTGATTAGAAACTGGGTTCAGTCCAGGCATTGTCTGCCTTCCACGGCCTGCTGCCCATTGAGGTCTGGCGTGTGCCGGGCTGGCTGATTAAGAGCCTGAGGGGATGAGTGGGCGGAGTTCTCACCTTCCTGGAGCCCCGGGAAAGGCTGGCTCTTCAGATGTTCAGTTTCCCCACAACTTCATTTACATAGGAGACTCCAGTAGGGAAGAGTATCCCAAAGACCTGGCTACAGATGTCAGGTACCATCCCTTGTCTGTGGTCAAGGTTCCAGAAACCTCCTGATGTTGGTCGTGGGAAGGGAACACTAGCTTTTCCCTGACTCTCTACATAGGTGCTCATGCCTCTAAGCTCTTGAAATGGGAACCCCGTATTTTATCATGCCAGGCCCACACTGGGGAGTCTGAACCGAGAGAGAAGGCCTTTGTTTTGCTTTCTCCTGCAAAATGGAGTCTAAAGAAAAGCCCCCACAGATAGGGCACCCCACCTCCTGTCCTGTCAGTTCTGGTTCACGTTGGTTGGGGGTTAGGGTATTCTTTTTATGGTAGGTAGCTCGCCTCCCCCCATCTCCTGTAGACGCCATATTTACATATCTCACTTGCACCCCCCACCATGCCGCCCCTCGACCTCCAAGGGTTCCCGCTGCAATGTCAGCCTCAGTACCAGCCTGGCTCCGCCCCACCAGCCCACCAGGCACCTGCAGGGTTCCTCTTTGTCTCAGACCACCGTTGAGTTCCAGGAAGAGTGTGCATAAGTGATGTTCTAAGTGTACAGGAGCTGCGGCACTGGGAGCCCCCAGTTTCCCTCCCTCAGCACCTGGGCTACATATACTATCTCAACGCCTTCTCTCTGGGTTGCACAGAGTTGGTCAGGTGGCTGGTGGCATCTGCCATTGCTTTGCCTGATGTTGTCTAGAAGCAACTTCCAAGGATCCCTGGAATCTGGGTCATCTCTGACCCAGGGGATCTGTAGATCAGAGACCCACCCTAGACTTGTACTCCCCTCCCCCATTCTGCTAGACAGAAACAGAGATGTACGCTCTTCTGTACATGCCAACATCTGAGTCAGTGAGCAGTTCCTACATTGCTACTCTTCCAGTATGTCCTCAAAGAGAAGATTCCCCAGAACCAAATCAAGAGAGCTGCTGAATAGCATCCCCACCCAGCACAAAGAATACAGAAGGTTCCACTTTGTAGCATTTTGTGACCCTGCACCTGTGTGCCCCTTGCAAAAGAACCCACTCAAATCATGTCATTTTTTTTCTTCCAATGTCTGCCGCATCACTTCTGGGTACCTACAGATATTGGGAATGGGACTCCAGATAAATCTAGGGGTCCTCCCGCCTTGCTCAGTTTCACCTATGTGCTTGTGAATGTAGCATTAGGGTTGTGATGGTCCCTTTCACCCTTTCAGATACAGTCCCTCAGATATACCTTTTCCACCCCCTCGCTCAGCTCCGTCTCCTTTTGGGGCAGGACCAGCGGGGTTCTCTCCAAAAACCATTGGCACCCTGTAGAAGGCCCAGGCACCATTCCAACCCTTTCATGGGTCCCACAACCGATCTTTGTCTGTAGTACCCGCTCTCAGGATGGTGAGCTGGATCAAGAGCATAGAACTAGCTAACTGGGGTAGATGGAGGGAGGGGGACTCCCTCCTATACCCCGAATGAGACAGCCACAGCCTCATGGGGAGGCGAAGAGGAAACACACACGCTCTAGCCTGGGCCAGGGCTGGGTGTGAAATACCGGATTTCCTTGTTTATTCGATTTTCTGATCATTAAGGGCTCCCAAGAGGGACTAGAAATTACCACCCAAACAAAGCCACCTTCCATCAGTCCGCAGGGCCGCCGCTCCCCTGCGGCAGCCGGGCCAGCAAGCGTCGGCCCCTCCTCCTGGACTGCGGGCTCCAGTTCGAGCGGTGCCCGCGCCCCCCGCCCGAGTCCACGCGAGACAAAGCCCGAGCCCCTTCCTCGCACTCCCTTTCTCCGCCATCGGCGCTCACCTGACGGCCACTTTGACGCAGCAGTCGCCCTGGCCAGCCATGGTCCTCTGGCACTAAGGTCCCGGCGTGGATCAGGGGCGGGGGTCCGGGGGCCACTGCTCCAGGCAGCCGCTGCGGCTGCAGGGGGCGGGGGCACGGACACTGCTAGCGAAAGCGACCTCGCAGGCTGGAGGTGACATGCTCGCAGGAGGCAGCGAGGGGCTCACCCGCGGCCGGCCCCACGGGGCTGGTCCCGCACGTCTCGTCCAGCCATCGCGCCACCGCGCTAAGCTAGCTGACAGCGGGCGGTGAGACCCGCAGCTTCTTACAGCGCGGCACGCGCGCTCACACACCTCCCACCCTGGCCGCCACCTCCCGCCGCAGCGCGAACAAAGGGGGCGGGGGCCGAGCCGCCCCGGGACCCACCGCCAACCCCTCCAAGCCGCACAGGGCTCCGCCTCCCCGTGAAACCACCAATAGAAGACGCCAACGAGCAGAAGAGGCGGGACTTGAGCCTTTAAAGGGACCTCTTGGCTAGCGTCCATCGGGTTGCGGAGAGGGGCTGGTAGGATTGGAGGGCTTGGGCATGAGAGTGGCATGCTGGACTCATCGCTGGTAACTGGACCGACTGACCATTCGGGGATCTCGGCCCTTGAAGTCATGGTACCTCAGCCTCAGTGGGACCTTTCTTTCCTAAATGGGGAAGCCGACCCAAAGAGGAACAGCCCAAGGTCATACAGCGAATCTGTGGCTAGACTTGGGTAAGAACCCTGGCCTCTGGGCAGTGTACTGCACCTCAGATCATCCCACAGCGATTAGTAATTCGCAATATGAAAAAGCCAGGAAAGCGTCCCTTCTGCATTTATTCCTGTAAATTCTCCAACCTTTATTGAAGGGGATTCTTGTGAAGGTCTAAATTTCCCCACCTCCATCCTGCAACATCTTAAAACCTATCTTTTGCTCTGATTGTTGGCCAGCTCAGACACTCCCTACTAGGGTCCCATTGACCTTTATGACCCACAGATGACCCACTGGGCTTGGTTCACACTGTGCTTTGTGACAGTGGGGACAGGGGGTCAATGTGGGAGGCCAGAGCTACCTGAGAGGTGGTTGGAACAAAGGGACACGTAACTCCAGATACCTGAGGGAGGCTGGATGGCAATGTGGGTGAGAAAGGAAGAAAGCCAGCAGCTACCATCACACACTTACATAAAGTACAGGGTGCAGCCCTGGAGAATCCAACACAAGGCCTTGAGAGATGAGACCAGTGCTGTGAAGTCACAGATTAGTTCACCTCCCCTCCCTCGGAGCCCCACCCCTTCTCCCTGCCCCCCCCAACATTAGGGCTATTCACAGGGCCACTCAGCAGCTGCCTTCTCTTCACTGGCTTCACCCAGCTCTCTCCTCTGGAAAAGGCCCAAGAGGAGGACCCAGCTGCAGCTCAGGATGTGGATGGAGACCTCTAGGGGAGGGGATGGAGACTCCCAAACCTCTTGCATCAACCTCAGATGATGAAATCATGTCAGAGATTTTGGCAAAAGTGTGGATTAGGGTTTGAAGGATCTTGGTGCCGCCCCCCACCCCACCCCAGCTTCCCCCCAACCTCCACAATCTGTGACTGTTCTGTCCAGGAACCTGCCCTATTTGGAATAATTTTAAGGGGTCATTTCAAAGTTATGCCAGTACATTGTTTCTACCCTCATAGCACACAGGAGAGCCATGCCCCAGGGTGTCCTGGTGAGATCCTACATATTAATATTAGCATCTGAAGCCCAAAGCAAGTGAATCACATGTCTTGGAGCAACACAGTCAGGGTGTTGAGGAACTGAGACCTCCTTGTCTTCCAACTGAAATAGGATATAGGTGAGTGATGCTTATGAACCACCTTCACGGGCTTGTTATGAGCTAGGTTCTAGTGTTCTTTTTCAATTTTGCAAGTGGGGGAATAGAATCTCATAAGCAGCAGACAGAGGATTTGAACTCATGAATGTGGTTCTAGGCTTCCTATCACCTTTAAGGGAGTGCCTGTGGGAAAGGGAGCTGGATTGGCCCAGTTTTTCCTGAAGGTGCCACAAGCTACAGGCTTAACACTGCTGGATGATAACATGTTTTCACCAAAATGCTCTCCCTCCCGTCCATCTCTGGTACTTAATTCTGGTTTCCTGTTTGCCTTAGGTCTTCTCATACTTCCAACAGTAGGTGACTCATATAGTTCCACTGCTGGGAAATGCCACCAGACCTGTCCCCTCTGCACCCTTTGACGTCCGGGGTCTCTAGTTAGGGCAAGCAAGGACGCACATGGCTTCTAGACATTCCAGTTTCAGGGTTCTAGTTACGCCACCTACTTCAGCAGCTCCCCCTGGGCCATCCAGAAGCAGCTGGATGGCCAAGATCCAGACCCTGACTCCCAGGCTCTGCCGTTCAGAAGTGAGGGGCCAACTGGACTGAGGTCATGTGAGGATCCAAGGTGAGAAAGAGGCTTATGCTTTGCAGTTTGGAGAGATTTAGATTAGATCAGAGAAAGCCCAAGACAATCTCCGCCTTTTCTGAGCTCCATGAAGCTTCAACGGCCACTGTTTCTTTGCTGTGTTTCTACGTCTCTTCCCAGATGCCCTTCTCTGCTTCCTAAACTCCAGCATCTCACAGGACTAGCTGCTGTATGCACACTCAATGCTACAGAGAGAGAGAGAGAGAGAGAGAGAGAGAGAGAGAGAGAGGGAAAGAAGGAGGGAGGGACGGAAAGAGAGAAGGGGAGAGAGAGAGAGAGAGAGTTGGCCCCGAGCCCCAACTGGACTAGGGTATAAGCCCTGACTCCTATTCTGAGCAGAATCCCTTCCCCCCAGGCATCTTGGGTCCTCCATCATTTTCTCCTGACAGGAGCTGTGGGCGTCTGGGCAGATGGGAACCTAGGGGAGGTGTGGGAAGCCCCCACCAAGTCAGAAAGCTCCCACGCAACTGTAGTTAAAATACTCCAGCAGTGACTTAGGGCAACCATCTGGCCCGGAGCTCTCAGACACATTCCACTTTTTAACAGCAATGCTGTGGGAACAAATAAAAACCCTGAAGGGATACCCAAAGGTACGAGGAATGTTCCCAAAGGTGGTCTGAACTTGAGGCTTTTCCCTCACCCACCCACCCCCCCTTCAGGGGTGGCACTGAGCGATAGTATTGCAAAATCTAAATAAGCCCTGATGTAATAGATGGGGATAGAGAGCTGGGGACCACAGTTCTAATCCCAGACGTTTCCCAGCAGCTGTGTGTGGTTCCATAGCAGCAGAGCCCTTAGCCTATCCTCCAACAGTATCCTTAGCAGATGTCCATTTACAACCTCCCATGTCCAGGGCTCGTTTTTCCCATCAGCAGGAAGCTTAGGACCCCAGAAAAGGTCCAGTGAGCTGCAGACTCAGGAGATCTGAGTGCAGACATGAACTGAGCCTCACTTCCTGTGTTTAGGAGGAGACAGACTGGGCCGCAGAGGAAACCAGAGTCTGTTATAAATAGCAAGGAAGGCAGAGAGCTGTGGGTTTCAAACATCCATCAGTCTTAAAACAAACTCCATTTTTGGCTTCAAATAATAATTAGGATTTAATTAATGCTTTATGTAACCTCAAACATGTTTCTATTTTTTTCCTTTCCTTTTTTTTTAAAGCAGGATCTTTCCATGAAGCACAGGCTAGCATTGAAACTTGTGATCTGCCTGCCTCAGCCTCTAGGAGCATTCCAGAAATACCTCATTGTACATGATTCTCTCTCCCTCCCTCCCCCACCCTTGTTGTTTGAAACAAGGTTTCTCTATGTAGCTCTGGCTGGCCTCGAACTCAGGGATTTATCTACCTACCTCTGCCTCAGAGTACTGGGACTAAAGGCGTGCGCCACCATCACCCTATTGTACATGGTTCTTAATTACACTTGGTGACATCACCTTGACCTTTCTACTTTGCAGTATAAATGTGGCAGTTCTTGATGTCACCAAGTCCTAGACTCAAAAAGAGCCCCCAGGTTACATTTTCCCACCCTTTTATTTTCAGATGGAGACACTGCAGCCAGGGTGTAGAGACTTTTTGAAAGTTGTACAGTACAGTAAGTAGAGACTGAGTTGCAAGACTGCAACTTTGTCTGCTGTACTGCCCCAGGGCCGGCTCCGTGGTAGCCTGATAAGGACCCCAAGGCTAAACATCTGAAATTAGACTGCCGTGAGTTTATAGTCCTGACAAAACTTTGGTCTGAGTGAAATAACGAAAGACAGCCCAGAGGCGGAGTTGTGATCTTCTGAGTCACAGAGGTCTGGGCTCCCATCCCAGTTCTTCCCCTTATGAGCTGTGTAACCCTGGGCCAGTGATGTAATCATGCCCAGCATCAGCTCCCACATCGCAAAACGAGGAAGATCACGTTCTCATCTCAGGACCATTGTGAGGTTGCAATGGGGGTAACCTACACCAAACATCCCACCCAGTAATCTTCTCAAAATAGGTGTCAATCTTTCACATTGTCCTGGATTCTCCATCTTTTCTCCACTAGACTCCACCTCTGTCTGAACAGAGAGGTGAGTTTATTAAAAAGAATACCAAGAGAGAGAGAGACACTCTCAAAAGTAAATGTTATTAGCAAGGCTGAGAAGGCAGATTCTGAGGATGATGTGTCCTTAGTGTGGGGTCTGGGATGGAGTTCAAGGGTAGAAGGCTTGCCCTGCATGTTTGGAGTTAGGTTCATCTAAGCAGTCTGAGATCTGCTGGATGGAGAGGGAAATCCACAGGAACTTATCTACCCTCTGCTGACTACATGGTAGCACCTTGGGAACCAGGGTGCTTTCCAGGAAGAAACTTTAGCCTTATGAACCCTTTTGGACATTGGCAATCCTGGACCACCTTCCTGGGGTCCGGCCCTCTGAAAGGAAAGATTTGTACTCACCCTGTAGCCATATTGGACTGTGTTACATACATGTTCTCATCTACCCTCACAATCATCTATGAGGTATACAGTTATCATGCCTGTTTTGCAAAAGAGGAAATGGGCTCAAAGGTCACTTGGCTGGACAAGTAATCCTTAGTGCTGCTCACATATTTCCCGTACTCTGCCTTCCAGTGTAGCGCAGGACCACAAGTCCTTAATTCTTGGGTAGTAAAGTGGCCATGTGACTTTAACTAATAAAAAGTGAAGCTTTAAGAGCCGAGGTTACTGTCACACCTGTTCAAGGACCATACACTAGAAATAAACTTTTACTGTGTCCAACTGCTGAACTTGTGAGTTGTGTGTGGTCGTGGCAGACAGAGCCTAACCTGTTCTGATACAGTTAATAAAAGCAGATCCAGAGACTGCAGAGATCCCATCTGTAAAGACACCAAGGGGCCCAAGTGATTTCCAGGGTCCTGGTCCACACACAGGTAGAAACCCTTTTAGGGGTTCTGATCCCGTAGGCTACTTAGAGACAGAGGGTGCAAGAAGACAGAACTCCTTCACCATCTGCCTCCCTGGTCACTTTAGTGACGACCAAAGAAAAGCTGAGAACCCATAGTTACATTGGCTGTGCTCCCCAGGAGTTTAGGAACCACCCGAGAAGTCACTGGAAAACACCCAATGCCTTCCTTTGCCTCTGCTTGTCATGTCAGTAGGCAGGGTCCCCAGGTTGGGTCTCAGGACATATCTGTATTCATCTCTAGCTCAGATTGACCCTGTTCAGGTCACTCATGCCTTTAGGAGTTAGTTACACCTCAGTGAGATAGATGTGCAACAAAGGCAACGTAGCTGCTCAGAGATATAGGACAGACCCATTCTAGGGCATGAAGATCTCAGAGGCCCAGCAAGATAACAGTTCCCATTTCTGAATGTTGTGAATGGTGTGCCAGGCAAGTGGTAAACGTTTCTGCTTCATTCAGAAATGTAATGCTCACAACCCTAGGAGGGAAGAGTAATGATCTCCACAAAACAAACCAGTAAGGTGGTGATGGACCAGGGTTCAAACCCAAGCAAGATGCCAATTTCATTAAAAAAAAAAAAAAGCCATGACAGCTAATGAGCTAAGGTGAGCAGGGCACCCTAGGAACTCACCAGCTTTGGGTGTGTATGGGAGTGATTATAACAGCTTTTGCTATAGGCCTATATGCTCACCAGCAAGGACTGGGTACAGAAACAGGCATATTCATGATGGGATCCTATTCGACAATGAAAAGGGATGAGCTACTGATGCAGACTAGATGGTTCTCAGTGGTACCCAGTGAAGAAAGCAGACCAAAACAGTACATGCTGTAGAATCCCACTGATAGGAACATTCTGGGAAATACAGTGAACCTAAAGTGTCAGAAAACAGATCAGTAGTTATCTGGCAGAAGTGGGATATAGGGGCAGTTAGGTGTCATGAAAAGGTCAAAGGGCTGCAAACGTCACAAAGTCTTTTGGGCAGTCAGTATGTATGTAAAGTAACGGGTATATGCATTTTTCAAGGCAAAGCAAATAATTACATTTGCTGAATATGCACAAGTTACTCTTAATTTTACCTCATCAAAGCTGCTTTGTGTGTGGAGGTCAAAGAACATCATCAGGTATCTTAATTGTTTGCCACCCTTTTGGAGATAGGGTCTCTCACTGAACTGAGATCACCCATTTGGCTAGGCTAGTTCACCCAGTGAGCCGCGGGATCCACCTGTTTCCACTGTCCCTTCTTCCTATCGCAGCCCAAGTTGGGATTACCTGCATGAGCCACATGGATACTGGGAATCTAAGCTCAGGTCTTCATACCTATGCATCATTGTACCTAGGAAGCCATCTCTCCCACCCAGTAGAGCTATTTTAAAAAGGTAACTTACTTAATTTCCTCTTTGCAGAGTGATTTATGACTTATCTGGGGTCATAGAGATAGTAGTCAACCCCTGAGGATCTCTCTCCCCTGTACCTCATAGTATAGGGACTCAAAGAGAGCCCCATCTCCTGCCCCCCAGGGGGGCAGTGACAGAGAAGTAGAGAATGTGACATAAAACAAGAAGAATGAAAGAAGCTTCAGGAGGTCAGTCAGGGCAAGCCAAGTGAGGGAAAGAAAAAAACCCAGATGAAGCCCTCCTAGCCCTGGGGATGAGCAGTGAGCATCTAAGATGGATCTCAAGAGAAGCTAGCCCCTCCTCTGTTGACAACACTTTTCCCTCTGACAAGGACCACAAAGGCCACTTCTGTCCTTGAGTTATTGATTTTCGGTCTCCCCGGATGCATCATTTCCTTGGCTCTAGTAGACATGTGTCTGGGCCAGGCCTCACCCAGCAAATTGCCAGCACAGAAGCACTTAATATTGTATGCTCTAGGTTAACCTTGAAGGTACCAGCTCTCCAGAAATGCGGCCAGCCTGAGGATGCTGCTGGACAGTGATGGATGCCAGTTCTCTAGGCAGTATATGCTGGATCTCATGGGTCGTTTTTAGGGATGACTCAAAGGCCCTTTAGACTGGAGGTCAGTTGGCCTGAGGAGTCATCACTCTTCAAAAATTTGCCTGTGTCTTTCCTTAGCTCAGAGTTTTCTGAAACTTGAACCAGTGGACAGGAGAGATAAGCAGCCGGTCAGCAAGGTCAAGGTGTAGAAAAGAATGAAGAGATCTTTTTTCCTTTTCTTTTTTTCTGCCTCTTCGTAACCTCCAACTGAAGAACCCAAATGAAAAGTTCAGACTGGGTGGAGCAAAGACTTTATAAATCACAACCAAAATTAGAAAAAGCCCAGAGGGCCAGGTGGAGCTGGTGCAATGCCTTTAATCCCACCCCAGGGAGGCAAAGGCTGCCAAATCTCTGAGTTCAAGGTCATCCTGGTCTACAGAGTGAGTTCCAAGACAGCCAGGGCTACACAGATAAAAAACAAAAAGAAAAAGCCCAGAGGAAAAGGACCAGCCCTATGTCCCAAGCTCCCACATCCTGGTCTGATGTGGGTGGTCCCTTGTGCTAGTCGAGTGGAAAGGTGGGTGCTGGGGCAGGCCTTGGCTAGCATCAGATCCCCTGTTGTCAAAGTGAGGAACATGCCTGTAATCCTAGCTCCCAGGAGACTGAGTTTGAAGTCCAGAAGTGCAGCAGAACCAGACTTTGTCTCAAAAACCAAATCAAATCAAAACAAAAGGATCAGAATGCTTTGCACCAGATGCCTATCTCGGTGTGCTCTTACCCAAGCCATTTTGGGCAGGGGAAACAGGTGTTCACAGCTTCAAGACAAAGGCCAGGGGCAAGAGCATAGTGTGGAGAGCCTGTCACTTGGCATTCTTGAGCTGTTAGCAGCAAGGCAAGAGTAACACCTGGTGACTGGCATCAGAGATGCCAAGAGAACAGGGAGCAGTCTCTGAAACACCAGGTGGATCAAGGTCTCCGACACTGGCCTGAAGTGGAGTCAGCCTCAAGATAAGAGCTGTGAGGACCAGTGCTGAAGAGGACCATTGTTGCTCAGCTTCTCCTGGGAGCTCAGGATTCTTTCTGTCAGCTTCCTCCTGTCTTAGAGATCTGACCCTCAAACAAAACATGGCCTCTAATAGAATCAAAATGACCACTTATTACCAAGTACCAGCGTAGGACAAGCCAGTGGGCAGCATCCTCCATGGCTTTTGCATCAGTTCCTGCCTCCAGGATGCTGATCTGAGTTCCTGTCCTGACTGCCACTAATGATTTGGAAGTGACTTGGAAGCATATGCCAAATAAACCTTTCCTTCCCCAAGTTGCTTTAGCCATGGTGTTTCATCATAGCAATAGAAACTCTAACTAGGACATGGGCCCTTACATACATTAATCTATGCCATAACATTGAACAGGAATAAACCTAAAGGGCGATGTGAAATCCCCGACCCTCATGTGACACAGCAGTCAGCGAATATGGCTCACTTCCCAAGGAATCTGGATCCCAAGGTTGCTCTAAGAGCAGTTGTGTGTCCATTTCTCTCCTTTACAAATAGAGGTAGTGGATGCCATGTGACTCAGTAGTAGAACACTTTCTTAGCACATACAAGGCCCAGGATTCAACTTCTAGCACCACAATAAATAAATCCAGAAAGGGCAGCCTTGTCTGGAACAGGCCCTGAGAAGCCTCAGAGCCAGAGCAAAGTATTCTCCTGACTTTGATGGGCTGGGATTTAGATCCACTTTTTTCAGGGCTTTCCAGAGAAGCTTTATTTAAGTTTTGCACCCTCCAGATGGGAGAGGCTGCCCTCAGCTCTACAGTCTTTGTGTTCCTCTTGTGCCCATCCCATATACCAGTGACCCCCTGCTCCTTTGGCACGGTCCTCACCCAGCAGCTGGGTTCCAAATCTGCATAGAATGTCAGGATCCAAGAAGGGCCTGGCAGACACTGGTGCTGCCCAGTGACAGAAGGGGGACCCACCTGCCCCATGGTACTGTTAGGTGGTCATTCTGAGGGGACATCTGTCTCCTCTGCAACCTGTCCACTCCTCAACTCCCTTCTGCCCCCATCCTTTCTTCGCAGGCTGTATTTGAGCAGTCTGGATGCCCTGCTAAAAACCACTCATTAGATCAACTGAAGCTGGATAGTGGATGGGACCTGCACGTGACGCATTAGAACACTGTGTGTGTTGCGTAGGAAATTACTTGAAGTTTTCAAAGGCATGAAGAATTAGTTTCTCAGAGCCCATTTGTACATTTGTACCTGGTAGTCAGGCAAGGAGGAGAGTGTAGATTTGAAATATAGTGTATCAGTGAAGAAAGGGGAATATAATGCCAAACGGCCTCGGTTCAGCTCCCTTTGGGACCCTCATGTTAGCTAAGGTATCTCTGTATGTCCTAGCTGCAAAACGAAGATAATGATGACTTTTTAATTGCTAACTTTTAATGTCTTTTTTAATTACTAAGAAGACAACATATAAGTAATACATAGCAAAACTGTTGAGACAAGGTCTGTCATATGGTTAGTATTCTGTATATCGTAAGTGCCGTGTAAGAGACCCAGCTTCTTCATCTGAGTACAGCACCTTTTCATAGTATTTTATAGCAAAAGAAGCACTTTTATATAGGTTGTATCTGACCTCACCAGACATGAGTCAGGTGCATGGAGACAGTGTAGGCACCCGTGGGTGGGTTAGGAACTCCCTCCATCCTGGAGGCTGCAGTGTAAATCCAGCCTGGCACATCTGGATACAGCTCCCCCGCCCCCTTTTTGAGGCAGAATCTCACTATGTAGCCCTGGCTGAAACTTACTATAGGCTGGGCTTGGATTTATTGAAAGATTCTTCTGCCTCCCAAGTACTGGGATTAAAGGCTTGAGCTACCATGCCTGATAAGACAGGTTCTTTTGTTTTTTTTCTTCTCACTTGTTCCTAGTTTAGATGGATAGCCAAGGTGGCTGAGCCAGTGACACTGAGCTGATAGGGCCTACCTTTCTTGGTTCGCTGTAACACCTAGTAAATGGGTAGCTTCTGGACCACTGGTGATCGGTAAAGAGTGCCAGACCCTGGAGGTGTGGCTATGAACAAGGCAGGCACAGCTCCAGTTTTTAGCTTGGCCACTGGCTGGGGTAAAATACATTACAGCAAGGCTGAGATCCCCTGTGGAATGGCAAAGATGGCTGTCTACACTTGGGAGCCAGGTTCTAAAGAGCCGAGGACTCAGGCACACTGGAGCTCAGAGGTAAGCATGGTCCCTTTTGGGTGAGCAGGAGCCTTGCCAAAGATAGGGTGGTGTCTGGTAGATCTGAGCCACACTTTGAAGACACACAAACAGGACAAAGCGCAGAAACAGGCAGAGGGTGGAATGTCTGGGGTGGAAACAGGATTTTCCTGGAGCAAAGACCCAGCTTTTACTAGGTCAAGAAGAAAGAAGGGAAGAGGTAGATTGGTGGTGGCTTCTGGTCTTCAATGAGGTAGACAAGGCAAGCTATTGGTACTGAGGTTTGAGGAAGGGGGAGGGGGGGTTGAAACTGCTTCACTGACGGGACATGAGGAGGAAAGTGGGGGGTGGGGTTGAAACTGTCGGACTGAAGGGCACCAGGAAGCTCTGGGGCCTAGCTGGGGCTAGGGCCCGGATGCACAGGTCACCAAGTGTCACCTCTGCCCTGTGTAGCCTCAAGCAGGCCCCAGAAAGCCAGAAGCCCATGGAGGGGGGTGTTTACCAGGAGGCTGCACAGCAGGCCAGCCTTGTTACCACAGCAACAACCATGGATCAGGCACTTGGCCCACACTTAGTGAAGCGATGGGTAAAGGGAAAGAGTGTCCTGGGAAGAGGGAAGGGCACCTCAAGGCAGATACAGCGTTGCCTTGCTTTAGCTATACACTACGGGTATGTCTTGTTATCATACATTTCTTCATTGTGAATGTGACTATAATGAGAAGTAAGTGGCTTTTTATGTGAAAGTGCCTTGTAAATACATGAGAGGCCCTCAACAGGAGGTGCTAGTTGGGAAGGGTGCTCATGAGGCATTTGGTCATTAGACACAGCTGTTAGTTATTGCTGTCTGGTGTGGAGAAGGAGCCATGGAAATAAATCTGTGATAACCATAGCCATAAACCTCTGCCACTGAGGCTGGCCTTGGCGTTGGCAATGGACTCTGGCCGAAGTCACAGGGTCACAGCTTTAAAAAATGTTGGTCATGGTATAACCAGGGTGTGGTATTGCTTCTAAAGCCATCAGAGGGGAAATGAAGATGGCCTGGTACTCTTCTGTAAGGCCCAGGCTTTCTGAGGAAGAGGGTTGAAAGAATCCAAAATATTCTTTTTTTTTTTTTTTTTTTTTTTTTTTAAAGAAAGAAATAAAGAAGATAAGCAGAAGCAGGTGCCAGCGTTAGGAGATTTTAATGTCCAGCTGGTTGGGGTGGCTTTGTGACAGACGGACCCTGGCACTGATCAGGCCTTTGTGAATAACATCAGAAACTGCCAAATCCTGCTTCTCGCTGGTGAGGAGAAAGGCCCAACCTACCCGTACATGACCTCTTGCCTGGGGGGTGGTTCCTGACTACAGCTACTCTGTCCATGAAGGTGGCTCCTGGAGGAGAGGCTGCTGGACTGAGCTAGCCCTTTTGCACAGCCCTTGGTCACGGCAGTTCAAAGCTTGTATCATTCTGTGGAGACTTCATCTGAGAGTGTCTTCTGGGAGTTCCAATGCTGGTTCAGGCTGCCCAGAGAGAGCCTGAGGCTCAAGCCTCCCAGGGCATGGCCCTGCCCTCTGGAGATTCTTGCTTCAATAGTTCTGTTGCTGCCACTTCTACTTCCTCTGGTTCCATCTGGCAGGCATCTGCCAGGGCCTGGCCTGTTGCCATGACAAAGTTAGCATCCGCTGCTAAGGAGTCTAGTCCTCCTTGGACCAGAGCCTGTAGAGAGGAGAGGAGATTGAGTGGGTCTTCCAGGAGCATTGCCTTCTGGGGTCCTCCATTGTTGGCCCTACCCTCCCCCCATGACAGACTGTCACAAGGTCATCCCTCATATGGCCTGCTGCTCTGTCCCAGCCCCACCTCACCTCCTGGATCAGGAAGGCAGTAGCTGGAGCTGTGCACCTGTGAGCTGAGTTCCTGGGAACATTCTCCTCAAAGTTCCTGCTGTGGAGTGTTTCCAGAGGCCTTGGCATGGAGCCCTCATTCTCCTCCTGCACAGGAGGCTCTGCCTGAAGAAGCCGTTCCAAATACACAAAAACAAAGATTCCCCCCCAGACAGATACACTAAAGCCACTGGAGTTCACAGCTCATCCAAGGGAGTATCAACCAAGCCCCACAGACTGGGGAGGATGCAGGAATACAGAATCCTTCTGTGATGAATGGGCTGCTACCTACAAGGCCCTTTCTTTGCCAGAACCCCACTCCTTGCACCAATCCAGGTGACATTCATATGACACTTCTTCCCAGGCCTTGCCTTTATTACCTGGCATGGGGAAGGAGGTACCAGGCCTCCAGGCATCTCTCTCTGGGCCACGTGGGATCTGCTGCGAGGTCCTGTGGGCAAGACAAGGTCAATGAGGCTGCTGACTCTTGATGGACTAAGTCATCAGAGCCTTCCTTGTCCAGCTTCAGAAGGTAGGTTAGAAGGTAGACACATGTAGAAGTCTAACCAACTCCAGGTCAGACATAACTGGTCCAGCTCTCCTTGCCCAGTGCTTTGTCTTTATAGTCAGGGAGAGGCTGAGGGTCAGACGTACCAGCAAACTCTTCTTCAGCATGGCCATGTGCATATACGTCAAAGTGTGTTGGAGAGCAAGGAAGTACTGCACTTATAGCTACTGCACTCCAGCATTCTGGGACCTTCCTCAGACTGGTAATAATGTTCTCCCTCCCAGGGCTTGACTAGTGCCCACCCCACCATAAAGGTTCGGCTCTCCCAGGCTCTAAGGATCGAGGGGACATCCTCACCCCCGCCCCCAGGAGAAGGCCCAGATTCTTAGTTACAGAAGGGACTGACCAGAGTCCCTGCAGGACTGACTGAAGGGTCCGTCTCTGGTAGCAGGTGTGTCTGCCTCTTCCAAGAATTCTCCTTCATAACAGATGCTGAAATGGAAGCAGGACCGGCTAGAAGCCATTCACTGAGATATCAGTGAACAGACTACAAGTGGCCTTCACCCTAGGGCTGATTCTGCCAGCGCTTGACTCTATCTGTCCTTGACTCTGGGCGAGCAAGCTGAACTCATGGCTGCCTCCAGCCTTGCTCAATGCCCCCCCCCACTCACATTTTCCATCAGCTCAGCACACCTAGGACCCTAGTTCTCAACCCTCACTACACACAGGCTCTCCTGTGAAGACCATTGTCCGTGACCCACTGTAGACGCTGCTACTTTTGAAAGCTCCCAGATGTTTCTCACATGCCAACTGAAGCTGAAGATTGTTCTGAGTCATCAGTAACTCTTCTGTATTCCCTAATTGGCCCTAATTGGTCCCAATCATACCACACAACACTCCAACAGCAGAGCCCAGGTCTAATGTTTCAGTGTCTCCATACTAAAGACATGGGTATCCTTCAGGAATTCTGGGATATATTCAAGAGGCCTCTATGGATTGCAGTGAGGTGTGGGCAGGCCGATCAGGGGAAGCAGCTGCTCATTTGGCATCTGCCCTGTCCTGTCCAAAGAGACGGCCACTCAGCTGGCCTGTCCAGAGCAGAAGCCCCACTCAGAATCCAGTCCCTGTGTTATGATGGCCTTTCTCCCATCTCAGCCTGGGATCAGTAAGATGAGAACCTACCCAAATCCAGCAACTGACTTTATCATCCAGATTTTCCGACAGTGTGTGCTCCTGCTGGAGGCCCTTTCTTAAACATTACTATGTGACCAATACATTTCAGCGCCTCCCTACTGAGAACCACAGAAAGGTTGGTTCAGGTTTGAAACCAATCCTGAAAGAGGTTGCCCCCTGCTGGCCAAAGACATCCCTTCAGTTCAGGTTTGCCTCTCGTGTTAGGGGTGCAGAGTGGCCCCCAAGGGCACACAGCAAACAAAGGACATTCTACAAATATCATGGCGCCTTCTTCCTTCTCACAATTTCTACACCCATACTTGGAAGTTACCACCGTTACCTGGAAAACGCCGGGCTGTTTCTATGGCTGCTGTTGCCATAGGCAACGTTGGCATTGGCATTGTTGGTGTTGGCCCGAGCAAGAGGATGGGTGCCTGGGTGATGAGGGAAGTCCTCCAAGAAGACTGGTGACTCCAGCTCTTCCATCTCTATTTCAGCAAATTGGAGGGGTCTTTGGTTGGCCATGACAGGGGGCAGGGAGTTGGTCCTTTCCAGGAAGTTGTCAACTTGACCGAACAAACCTCCAGTCCTCTAGAGGCAAAGGGGGAAGGTGGGAACACTGAAATCAGTGGCTGGGTATGAGGATCTGAAGTGCTTAGGGGCTGGGGGTGGGTTGCCACCCTGGGATGATGGTGCTAGAAGAAAGCGATGGGATTAGAGATGAGTCTTTAAGGTCAGAAGAAAATGGACTGAAAAGTGATACTGGAACATAGTCCTCACCCTCAGTAAGGTCTAAATTTGATGGAGAGACACATCTAAGGAACCATACAGGCAACACACCTATGAAAACATGGCCCACCTAAATGGGAGCCTGCAGAACGGTGTTACAGGTCTCCTCTAATCAAGGAACATTACATGCCATCTCTTTGGGACACCATTTTGGGAAACCCAATAGAGTTTAATGGGATGTTTAGGAAGAGTCTTCAAGATCCAATGGGTTACAGCTCCCCACAGAACTAAGAACCAGAACCCAGATTGCGTGGGAATGGGTCCTCAGGAGATGGAATCAGATGAGGATTTGTGTGGATAACGTAGGAGAGGGTGTATCCTATGTAATACTCTTGGGTCATTTCTGAGTCCCAAAAGATGTGGGTGGCAAGTGTATGCGTTATCTCCAGTCTCCACACTCATCTCCTGGGCAGCCTGGCTTCTGGGCCTCTCTTTATTGCTACTTCCAAGAGCCATCACTCACCCGGAATATCCCCTCCTCCATGGCAGCCTCCACCATGGCTCTCTCCAGTTCTTCCTCTGCTGTTAGGTCTCCTGAGATGGCTCGGTGGATCTCAGGAGCTGCCTCTTCTTCTATGGTCCGTAATCCAGCCTAGGGATGGTGAAGTGACATGGTGGCCCCGCAGTTCAGGTGTGGAGACCAGAATGCCTTCCCTGGACTTACTTGTTTTGAATTCCTGCACCTATAGCTCTCTTGAAACCTGTTATCCATCCTGGATCAATATCACAGGACTACAAGGCTCCCGTGGCCCTACCCTGGCCTGAGGGAAACAGTCTGCATTCTGAAAAGTCTCTAAAGGGTTTTCTGTAATCCTGTGGATAGAGACTTTGTACCCTTCCCACCCAATCCTCTCTTTATTGGTATGTGTCTTTTAGCCAATGAAACTTCTTATCAGAACTAATGGAACCCATCAAAATAAATGTCACCTGATAAGTTCAAAGAGGACAGAGCATCATGTCTGGGACATTCTTACCTAAAATGTACATTTTCTATCTAGAGTGAGGAAACATCAGACCAACCCAAATGAGGGACAACATGGCTTGTGTCCCCAAAAGTGTCAAGGCCACATTAAGGAAAGACAGCTGGGTGATTCCAGAAGGCAAGATGCCAAGGCAAGATGGCATGCATGCAAAGTGTGATCCTGAGTTGGATATTTTATCTGTAGAGGACATCACTGGGGCAGCATGTAAAACCTGAACAAGGTGAGGGGTAGAGTATAGCCATGTATTAACACTAACTTCCTAGTTTTAGTGTTTGTATTGTGGCTATGTAGAAGAATTATGTAGGGCAATGCCACCTTTTCTGGAAATTTACACTAAAGTATTGTGAGCTGACTGAGTGTCATATGAGTGTTATTCTTAATTGGCTCATATAAAAAGTTGCAATTCTGTAAAGTATAAAGTTATTTAAAAACCATAAGGCCAACTCAGATGTATTATTGAACATAGAGCCCAAATGTGTGTGCATTTTTTGTTTTTTAAGATTTATTTATTTTAACTTTATGTGTATAGGTCTTTTGCCTGCATATTATGTCTGTGTATATGTTTGTGTAATGCCTGAAGAGGCCAGAAGGGGGCAACAGATTTTTTTTTTTTTTTTTTTTTTTTTTTTAAGAACTGGCCATGTGGGTGCTGGGAACTGAATTCAGGTCCTCCTTTGGAACAGCAAGTGCTGCTAACCATTGAGCCATCTCTCCAGACCTACATGTCTAGTTTTGAATTTTTGAATCATATGTATTACAATGAACACATAAAAAGAAGGAAAAAAAGCAACCAAAACTCCTATGAGATAAAACATACAATTCTAAACATCTCTTACTCAGTAGAGCAGACCCCTGGGTGGGGGCAGGATCTGCTTTCTTTAGAAACTACTGCTCTTACTGGAGGTCTCTCCTTTGAAGAAATCAAATTTTCTTTGGTCTAGTCCCTCAGCGATGAGGAGCTCCCCAATCTATTTTTGAGACCAAACCGCCCTCCATCATGGACAGACCTGAACTGTCTTCTCATTCTGTCCATCCAAGTTTCCTTCTCTTTGCTTTGACAGTTGATGAGGGACCGGAGAGGGACTCAGCTCAGCAGGGGTATCCCTTAGAATGTCCTAACATTGGGCTTACCTGTATCTGAACCATGTCCTTTTTGGGTCGATACCCATAATATTCTTCCTGGCGCTTCATGAACTTCCGGAAATGTTCCTGGATGAGGAATGTGGCATAGAACTTTCCTACCGTCACCTCATCATCTGCAGACAGCCAAAAGGGAGGTGGTGAAGGCCAGTGAGAGTCTCATACTGGATTCAGAAGGGGAAGCTGGGGACAAAGGTACTTAGCCCATCCTGCTGAGGTGGTGAGCGGGCACCTCTCACCCTGAATTGGTGTCCTGTTAGATACGGTATTAATAATATCTAGATGTCAGGTTCCAAAGGGTCTTCGGAGGAAGCTTCTCAGCCTTTCTGTGTCTGCCCTAGACTATGGTCTCCCCAAGCAGCACCCACCTCCGATTGGAGGGATGACCTGGTCCAGGAGCTTCATGCTGGTTCTTTTCCAGATCTTTTTGATGATGGCCCTCAGCTCCTCATTAGCTTGTTCAAAGTTGCCTGGGGCATGAAAAAGGTAGGGGCAGCCCTGAAGTGGCTGAACTTGACAAAGCCTTTAGTCACTTGTCATTTGTTCAGCACACATTGGCTCAGTGTTCTTTTGTGGTAGCTGCCGTACTCTACCTTGTCAATAGGATGAGGACAGGGGCAGCCCGACCCTTGAATCCTGTACTTATTCCCCATAGGTCTTGGCTCACAATGATCAGAATGGTTAATTTTGTAGGCCTTTTCTCTCCGTCAAAACGTCAAGTCTCTGCATACTCCAGTCTGTCCCATGCTCCCCAAACAGTCCTTCTGATGCCTAACTTTCTCCTTCCTAAATTCTGGTGTCCTTTTTGTCTGATCATAGCTGTTTCATTGGTTCAGATTTGGAGGATAGCCCCAAAGGCACTGGAACCCCGCCTCCACCTCACTTATAGCCATGTTCCCACCATGTCTGCGTTCCTGGTTAAGAGGCCTACAGGTTTAGTGGAGTCAGTGTGGGCTCTTACACCTGCAGTGCTGACCTCTACCTCTGTCCCACCTGGAATTACTCAGGGGACCCCCGCCCTGAGTCATTGTCTCTGGGCCTGACATAGCTAAGGAATATAGGGCAGAACCTTAGTGATCCTGCCATACAGAGGATTCTCAGATACCCTGAAGGGCATGAGGAACTGGTGACTGTGGTCTGGATGCCCTGTTTCTGTCCCCATATCTGGAACTCTGTATCAGAATCCATTCTCAAAGAGAAAGAAGCATCCATGAAAAGTTCCTCACCTTCTGTCTTGATCTTGAGGGCTGTGCGTACCAGGGCGAAGAGTGTGGCATTGAAGGTGACTGTGCCGTCGCTGTTCAGGGGCATGTTCATGCCCACCAGCCTCTGTGCAGGGAGAGGTAGGGACATGCACTGGGACCAGGCTCAGGTCATCAACTCATCCTCACCAGGGGTGGGATGGTAAAGGATGGTTGTAATGGTGGTGCTGTGGGCTGACTAGGATGCATCCATGAGACTCGAGGTCAGCAGGGAGGGACTTGGAAACTGCTGTAGAAGCTGGAATGTCTGGATGGCCCATGTGTCAAAGGTTTGCATCCTAGGGTGGTGCTGGGAAGTGGTATGAACTGTGAGGGGTGGGCCAGGGGGCAGTTTTGGGTCACTGAGGGGCAGGGTTTCTTTTCTCTTTGGATCTTGGCCCTGAGATGAATGGGTTTGTGCCACCACAATATGTTGCACCATCCCCTCCAACCAGGGGTCTAAGTGCAATGTGTTTGCTCGATCTAGGGATTGGAATCCCCAAACTGGGAACTAAAATAACTCTTTCTCTGTCTAAGTTATTTGTCTCAGATATTTGTTACTGTGGTCATCATCTGATGGACATAGGAATCCAGGAAATGATGCTGTTAAATGCCTCCTTTGAGCAGGCTCTCTCTAGCCACCCAGCCCCACAGCACCTGTTGATCATCCTTCCCCACAGTTACTTAGCCTCACAGTTACCTTACATGCTACCCTGTGTGGGCAGAATTTCCCGAAGCCCAGAGGGGGCTGGATCCTCCTCAGCAGGGTCACCACATCCAGGTGCTTGATTCTGCCCCTGTGGAAGGACACATAGACAAGTACATCCAGGAATGTCACCCACAGCACCCTGCTCTCTACTCAGAGAGTGCAAAAGGAGCAAGAAAACCAAGGGACTAGGAAAATTTCCTAGTTTTAAACCTTGTTTAAAAGGCCTAGTAGCCTAGTGTATTATTTCAGATTTATTTTAGTAGGTCTTTGTAAATTTCATACAATGTATTTTGATCATATTTACTGCTGCCTCTGCCTCCTTCAACACTTCTCAGATGCCCCGCCCCCTAACCTAGAGAGAGGGGGTTTGGGCATGGGTGCCTACCACAGAATGGGGTTTTCCATTTTGGGCAGATGCATACTTTTGTTTTCATGGAGTTAGCCTCTAGCACAGAGGATCTGGATTTCATTTCCTTCATGCTAAGATCTTCCTTAGATTTTGGTCAAGCTGAAAAAGGGGAGGGGCTTCGGGGCTGTATTAATAAATCGAGGAGTGGCACCCCATTCCAGAGACTTCTCCAGAGCTGGGAACACAGTTGCAATGCAACTGTAATTTCCAGAGTAGGCCCCCAAACAGAGCAGCCAGCAAGGTCAGGTGAATCCATTACCAAGGCACTGGGCAGTAGGGAGGGGGGTGCTGCCCTCAGAGCATTCATTCAGGATGTTTTATGGACTACCTCATTTTCAGAGGCTCTGAAAGAAAGGAGACACTTTTGTTTTGTTGGGAGCACAGAGGCCTCTGTGTTTATAGATAAGCACTAAGAAAACCAGGGATATTAAACACACTTGGGTGTCTTTTCAAAGAAAAAGATGTAGAACTTGTTTCCTGCCCAGAAGTCTGAGAATGGAAGTGGCTAATAGCCTAGGCAACCTCTGCACTATCTGTAGGGACACACCTGACTCCCCCAAACTCCCACAACCAGGACTGAAGGTGGCTAATAGTCTAGATGACCTTTGCACTATTTGCATAGCCAAGGGGCTCCCCCTAACTCCCACAAGCAGGACCAGAGGTAGGTAATAACCTAGGTGACCTCTGCGCTATCCTGCTCAGATGCTTCCTAGACTCTTAAACTAACATATGCAGCCTGTCTCTAGAACCCATCTTCGTGGAAGAAGTGACATGTACTTTGAGAAGAGCTGCGATGTAATTATGCTTTACTGTGCACACGGGATTATGTTCCACTAGGAAACTTCTTTTCCAAATTGTGCTGTATTTAAATATGGCTAAAATAAACTGCCCGGTGTGAGATGCTAAAGTTAGAACCAACACCAGCTACTGAGCTGTGCTGAATTGGATTTCCTTCATGCCTCACACAGATCGTTACTCTGCTGGCTGTGGCATTTGCAGAGACCCCCACACTGTCTGTATCCTAGGTGATGAGTTAACACACACACACACACACACACACACATTGGTATTTGGGATTGAGTTCAGGGTCTCTCTCATGACAGGCAAGAATCTAGCAGTGAGCCACACCCCAGCTCCGAGGCCCAAGTTAGTAGTGTGGGGTAATAATGATAGAAGCAAGTAAATTTTAAAAATTATTTGTGTGTGTATGTGTACGTGTCTCTCTGTCTATCTGTGTGAGTGAATACTGTGTGTGTGCTTTTCTGTCTGTCTGTCTATATGAGTGAAGACTTTGTGTGTGTATGTGTATGTGCATTTGTCTGTCGGTCTGTGTGAGTGACTACTGTGTGTGTTTTTCTATCTGTCTGTCTGTCTGTATGTATGTATGTATGTATGTATGTATGTATGTATGTATGTATGAGTGAATATTTTGTGTGTGTGTGTGTGTGTGTGTGTGTGTGTGTGTGTGTGTGTGTGTGTACTCATCACCTAGGAACTCATGGAGGTTAGGAGAGGGTGACAGATTTCTTGGAGCTAGAGTTACAGATAGTTGTGGGTCATTTGACATGGGTGCTGGGAACCAAACTTGGGTCCTCTGGAAGAGAAGCCAGTGTTCTGGCTGAGACATCTCTCCAGCCTCCACCTCCACCCAGAAGTTTTAAAGGCCCCCACTGGAAGCATTTTAGAGTACAGTTACCAAAGTCTGGGCAGACTTGCCTTGAATTTTGGTGCCATCACTTACTGTGTGAGCCAGGGAAACTTAATTTCTCTCCATCTCAGTTTGTTCATTTGGGAGAGCACACTGACCAGGGGACCTGTGCCTTAGTTTGTTGGAAGAATCAAATGAGCCAATACATGTAGTATTTAACCTGATAACTGGGAAATGTTTAGCAAATGTGGTTTTACCACTTCTTTTATCAAGAGAAAAAGAGAAAAGTGCCCCCCCCCCAGCTTTAAAGTGCAGGCCAATGGTCCAAGGATCAGGCCAATGGTCTGAGGATCAGGTTAATGGTAATGAGGACTCTACTCAGTCTGAGTGGGCCTGGGACTCTGCATTGTAATCAATTTCCAATATAGCCAGTGAGCAGAGCCCACAGTGAACAGCCAGGCCTGGAGTGCTTGGCGAGGTATTGAGAAATCACGGCTCACTCTGGAGCACTAAGTGTTCACCTAGAAGCTTGGTGAGCATTTCCTCAGAAAGTCAAAGTGTTTCTCCTCTGGAGGATCCTTTCTAACTCTGAGATACACTGATTCCCCATGGGATCTTGGATGGATTCAGAATGCAAAGACTCTTGAGGAACAGCAGGTTGGAAGTTTGGTAAGCATCAAAACTGCACACAAAGACTCACTTAGCCTCCGGGTCATACTCAGCCCAGATGGCCTTGAACTCATCCAGGTGGTGAGGGCCTAGAATGGACCAGTCCCTTGTGAGGTAGTCAAAGTTGTCCATGATGACAGCCACAAAGAGGTTGATGATCTGCAAAAAGATAAGGGTTCCCACAGCACAGGCAGGTGATGCACTGACTGAGCTGAGGACAGGGGCAGGATGGGAATAGGGCTCCTTCTTCATTCCAGTCCTCCAGCACATTCCACAATCAAGGGAGGCTGACCTCTGTTCTTGCCCAGCATGTGCTCTGCCCAGATACTGATGACCATTCACTAAAACCAAGGTAGGGCACCTTTGTGGGAGCCATTCTGATTTCTGGGAGCTATCCTGCCTCTTCTGGGACTGGCCCATACCCCTTTCATCATGCTAGGCTTTTCCCATCAGTACTGGAGGTCCTTTGAATTGCCAGACTTGCTCACACACAGACTCACTCCACAGAGCCAGGACTAGGTCTTCTTCATGATTCTACCCCTCACCTGTCCTTGTGGCTGGCAAACATTAGACAGTCAAAGGTTTGGGGTGAATATAGGCAAGAAGGGGGCTGTAGTATGAGTAATATGTCCTCACAGACAGCCTTGCTACCCACAAGTGACCTCATGCTGCTTCTGACCCAAGCCAGGACCTCTTGACTCATTTCCAGGGTATCAGTTTTCTTGTAACACAGCATCTTTCTGTGCTGAGGAATAGTTAGGTTTAAATGTCTCTATTTATTTAGAACTGGCCTCACCACAGTCCTCTGGACTGCAAACTATATATAAGACATGTATTCTATACATAGTAAGCACACCATACACACAGTGAAACTGTCTTGCAGTCTGGTTGGAGCAAAAAATATCTCACAAAACAAAGACACCCCAAAGGATCAGAACAAGGGACATTCTAATATGAGTTTCCAGTGTCTATAAGATGTCCATGCAGGAACTGATAGGCTCCCCACCTCACCCTTCAAGGCCTGCCCTGGCCAGAGCCCGTAAATGATGTCTTTCTTACCAGGAAGGCGCAGAGCATGTAGAAGCTGATGAAGTAATAGTAGGCAAAGTTGGTGCCACATGTATACTCCTCACCGGGGGCATAGTCTGACTCTGGGTCACACAGCTTTCCATAGCTACAGGCTAGGAGGATCTCTTGCCAGGCTTCTCCTGTGGCACACCTGAACAGAGGAAAGACGCTGTTGGCCACGCACATTTGCTTGGTCCTCAGGAACATCAGCCAGGTAGGATGAACAGAAGGCTAATCTGCTCCCCAAGGGTAGGATCCCTATAAGCGTGGGTGTCACAGTGTCCCTCCCTGTTGCAGCCCCTTTGCTCCACCTTCATGCTGAGCTACCCTCCCTTTCTTGGAGTGGGGGGTGACTTTTACACATGACTATAACCACAGCAAAAGTGTCATAGGTCAATGTCAAGGGTCACTGAGGCCTCATCACTTTTCAAGAGGAACATTTGACCTCTGAACTCTGTTTCAGCTAGGTAAATAGGCAGCATTCCACTCAGGAGGAATTCAGTGCCAAACGCCAATGCAAGGTTTTCATAATGATGTCAACAGGGCATCAGGCCAGGCAGGGGACCCTTCTAATGCAGGGCCTGTGTGGGGGAAGCACTGGAGAGCAAAGAGGAACCCAGGGAAGCCAGGGACTCTGCCTGAAGAGCAGCAATACTGCTTGTGGAAACGTCTGGAAGTTGTTATTCCGGTTTATTTGTGTCCCGTCCACCAAGGCTATCTTCCCAAACATCTGCAAAACACAGAGAACCAGGATCCAAGTGTCTCTTAACTCATCTTCAGACACTTCTTGACCTGCTTCCTACCCTTACGCTTATCTCTCCCCAGTGATTTTCACTTTAGGCCATGTCAGATCTGAAGCCAAATACATCGGATTCTTTTCTGGGTCATGAGGAGAAGGGGTAGGTAATTTCTCTACAGCAAGCACTAACTCAAAATACAGGGAGAGGTTCTAGGGTAAGGCCTCCAGCTAAGGCTTTAGAGACCAGATCTGGCCCCTGAAGTGCACCATGTACTAGGGTCTCTCCTGGACTACACCCTGACTCAGAACCTCGGAGCCTCTGGGGCTCATATCTACCCCCTCTCCCAGCTTGAGACTGAACGGTTGGTTGCTAGGATGTGGGAGGCAGAGAAAGTTCAGTATTAAGCTGTGTTTGGTAGGCCTTTCTGGGTCCACAGATACAGCCTCTAGCTTGGCTAAGGCTCATCCTTTGGCCTGGGCCCACCCGCCTCTCACCTGCATGCCAATGACCGCGTAGATGAAGAACAGCATGACTATGAGCAAAGCCACGTAAGGCAGGGCCTGTGCGGAAGAGGGTGGAGCATCAGTTAAGGGTTTCACCCATCTGCTCTGCAGTCCACATAACCACAGTCCGGGGTCCTGTCGCCTGTTCGCCCTTGGCTCACCAGGAGACCTGCCTGGCTCTGGAACTCTGAGACCCCCTCCTTGGGCTAGTGGCATCATTGGGTCAGTCTCCCGAATCCCTGGTCTTGGCCTGTTGGGCTGGGCACTCTCACCTGGAAGGACTTGATGAACGTCCACAGCAGGGTGCGCACACCCTCTGCCCGGCTCAGCAGCTTGATCAGTCTCATGACCCGGAAGAGGCGGAAGAAGGCGCTGGAAATGCGGGCGCTCTCATCTGGGTCCTGTGGGGCAGCAGCCCCAGAGGTCAGTCTGGGGGAGGCACTCGGGGGTAAGGGGCAGGGCAGGCAGGAAATGCAGTGCACACGCGCGCGTGGGTGAGGTGTGTGTGTGTGTGTGTGTGTGTGTGTGTGTGTGTGTGTGTGTGTGTGTGTTATCCACAGTAGGAGAATTCTAGCCCCACTTGGCAATCCTTATTGTCTCATAGCCTTGGACCATCCTGAAATGCAGGGCTCTGGGGCATGTGTCTCAAGACGATTGGAAGTAAGGTCCAAGCTATGCAGTAAGCTTGGATTTGGGAGCAGAGCAGGGATTCTTTGGGGTTGAGGCTGCAGCGAGGCCCATTGCTGGCTTCCTGTCCATCTCTCCTTCTCTGTAAGCTAAGTATCTGGTAGCCCCCAGTGTCTTGCAGAAGTGTGCCATAGCTTTACCAAGCTGTTTGCCATCCACTCAGGGTGACCACTCCCACTTATCCCATCCTACTCTTGAGTGTTATAAGTTGGCCAAGCTCCTGCCTTGGGCCAGTTTGGGCCCTTTTCCCTGTCATGGAGGTCCTGTGCTTCATCTAGATAGAGAGGGTATGAGGAAAATCCTCAGGGCTCTAAAGTAGCCGCTACATCCATGCATGTTCTATTCAAACCCCATCATCCCTCACTGGGCCTGATCTAGGGAAAGGGACCCTCATTTCTGGAGGCACCCCATGCAATCCATGCAGCCAGCTCAGCATGCATGCTGCAGGGTAGGGCGAAGAGGCTCATGCGGCCTGAAATTACAACGTTCCCGCAGCCTCCACCCAGGCAATACAGTCCCCCGCTGGAGGCCAGGAAAGTCTGTGGAGAAAAGAGACGAGGGGAGGGGAGAGAAAGGGAAGGAACACATGGGAGGGAGGTGAAGAGAGTTATCAGAAAGAACAGACACAAGGAGAGTTAAAAGAGAGAAAAAGACAGGCAGGGGATGGAGACCTCACGTGGCTGTAGTCAGGACAGAGAGTGGGTGGGAGCAAGGAGGAAGCTCTGTGGGAACCATGAGGCAAGATCCCTGGGCAAGGAAATAAGAGGGGAGGGAAGCCTGGACAGACAGGTCCCATCTCATCTTTGAGATGCTTCTATGGATGTCAAGGGCTTGGGTTATTTGTGGATCTGGGTTATGTGGTACAGGGAACATCCTTGCTAAGAACATACTAGGAAATACCTGCTCATAGTTATAAGTAGATCCCCTTCCCATAACCAAGGTTGATGCTCTCAGAGGGGTCCAGCTTCCTGGGCCAAAGTAGGTGGGTGGGGGGAGACTAGAGACCCCTCTTCCCACCAGCTGTCCCTCGACTGAGGACTGGTACCAGGATCAAGGCTCACGTCTCAGTGGCCTGGCTCCTCAATGGTTAGGTATATGGGAGTGGCTATCTTTTCCCTGGCCACATTTCATGAGATGCCCATCTTTGGAGCTCTGGGTAAACAAAGGAAGTAATCACTGAGCTTTTATGTGCCTGCAGGTAGACCAGTCCTAGGCCTCAGGCTCCCTGCACTGCTGGCCTCAATCCTGGCTGTGTGTCAGATTCATCGAGAGAATCATATTGGGCATATGCAACTGTTGGGGCCCACCAGGCCAGTGAAGCTAGCGACTATGGAACAGGCCTGGTTTCAGAGATTTCAATGGACACCAGGAGAGTCCCATGTGTAGCCGGATGACAACTCTGTTCTTTACTTGTATAATCTGACCAGTAGCCACTCACCATGAGAGACCATTTGAATGACAACGAAAATCAAATGAAAGTAGGAACTGGTTCCTCAATGCCATTAGCCACATTTTAAATGACGAGGAGGTGCATGTGAACAGGGCAGGGCATTGCAGTTCTGACTGACAGGCAAGGCCTTTCTCTAGCTTGTAAGTCAGGAATGTAAATTAGTATTAAATTGACTCAAACACATATTCCTGGTAATTCTGAAAACTTCTGAAAACCAAAGTATAACCATGCACCCCCTCCACCCCACCCCACAGCCAAGAGAACAGTCTTCAGCACATGGGCCTCAGACTGAGAGATGAACTACTTGAATCTCGGCTATTTATTCTGGCTGTTTTGAGTTCTCTCTTCAGGCTGCCTGGGACAAGTGGGGCCCTCAGACCATAAATTATGTCTTTCTGGCAAACAGCATGCATGAAAACACACAGCATATATATATACTACTCTCTCTCTCTCTCTCTCTCTCTCTCTCTCTCTCTCTCTCTCTCTCTCTCTTTCTCTCTCCTTTTGTCCAGAGCCCACCCCCTATCAGCACTGAGCAGATGGAGCTGTCTGTCACCATTTGTGATGAGGTGAACAGGGGTCCCAGGATCCTCCCCTAGTGTAACAGACAGTTGGTGTGGCAGCCAAATCCCCAGAAGGTGCCACTTCCCCCAGGGCGGAGCTTCTGGAGCCTCAGCCAGGGCCAGGGCCTTCCTCACAGACTCAGGCTTTTCCCAGCTGGCTTCCCTTTCAGGCATCTCCAGGGTTGATATCTATCTTGCCCATCAACTCGGTGCTTTGCGCCAGGTGGTTGGAAGTTCAGAAGGAGATCTTGCCTGTGATGAGTCTCCTGCCTTGAATGAGCTATCCCCTGGGTAGAATCTCACTGGTCCCCAGCTAGAGTGGCTTAGGCAGGTAAATACTCTTCTCTTTTTCGTCCTGGCTTCCTCTGCCCTTGCTGGGCCCCAGGGTGTGGCTCAGTGATGACCCAAGAGGACACTGTCTTTTATTTTCTGCCTCTGATCTTTGGATCTCCTCTTCAAGTTGACTACCTCTCACCATCACTCAACTCTTTACCATGTGGGCTGTTGCAAGCCCCTCTTGGCTGCTGTCCCTGGGATCAGCCCCTAGCACAAGCTCAACATGGCAGCCACAGCGATGCCATCAGATGTAACGTCTGACCATGTTGGTTTGCACCTTCTAAAGAGCTCTTCAGTCTCTCAGAATAGAATCCAAGGTGTAATTGTGGCCTTGAAGATCTGACACAGCTTTTTATTCCTGTTCTTCCCCATTCCAGCTACAAGGGCTTTCTGCTAGTCTCTGCGTTCAGCAGACATGCTCCTCCTACAGGCCCTTTGCATAGTCCCCTTTTGCCCTACAACAGTGTCTCCCATAGCTACATTTCTTACTCCCTTTCTCCATTCAGATCTTGAGGACCAAACCCAGGGCCTTGTGCTTTCTAGCCCAGTGCTCTTCCACTGAGCTAAGTGCCCAACCCTGCCAATAAGCTCCTGATACCACTCACTCATGCCCTTCCATACCATCCTTACCAGCCTTTATTTAGCATCATGGTCCCTATCATGTGAGAGATTCAGTTATTGTCCGCTGCCCGCTGCAATTTTGTTTCCTTCTGTGGCCTTAGCACTCAGAGCCATACAGGGCACATATAGGCATAAGTGGCATATAGGCCTGAATCCTTAGAGAGGAGCCACCTTTTCCGTCATTTATATTAACGTTCTAAAATAGAGATCTAACCTTCCCATGGCTTTTTCAAAACCTTCAGTGATTTCCCATAAAGCGAGTGGGCTCCTGAAGTCTGCAGCACCCTACCCCAGCCTTGTCCAGCCCCCTTCTCTCCTCTGCATGGTGATATGGATCCATTGAGACATCCAGCATGTCTGACCTCTGCATAACCTCTCCCATATATATCTCCTGAAGTTTCCCTGCCTTGGGCTTGCTACCCTCTTCAACACTACTGCCACCTCCTACACCTTCCCCAGCCCAGCCACAGATGACCTCTGCTTGCCTCTATAGTTCTTGGTGTCTGCTGTGCTGGCCTACTCAGATCCATCTGGTACCCCAGGCATCATTCTGCTCTGCAGATATAGCTCCTCAAAGGCAGGAGACTTGTCCTTCTGCTCTTCTAACCCCTGGGGTGCCATATTGCACTTGCCACGCACTCCATAAACATCTGCAGACTGAACAAGAGCCCTATCCCAGGGAGGGCTCTCCCCACCCCATACTCACATCGATCTCGCTCAGGATGACATCAATGATGCTGCCAATGACAATCAGGAAGTCAAACACGTTCCAAGGATCTCCAAAATAGCCCTGGGAAGGAAGGTCATGAAAGAGAAGGGGCTGAGCTGTGGATGGAAGCAGCTCTGATAGCCAATGGGGATGGTGGTGAGGGATGCATCCATAAAGATGCTGGCAGGCCAAGGTTCCAGCATCGCAGCTCTTCTCTGTTTCTGGCTTCTAATTTCTAATTCTCTTCTCCTAGAGCATCAGTGGAAGGGGGTTGCTTGCAACTTAGTCTAGGTGGGTATCTCTTATTCCTCCAGAGCTCTCCCACACATAAAACTCCTACTAGAGCTCAACAGTACAGAACTGGTTTGGACTGGGATGAGACTGTGGGAATGGATTTGAGAGCCCAAAAAGCCAAAGCAAGATCCTAGTTGGAGGCCTATGCATCAGAAGCAGAAAGGGCAGCAGGATGTGTGAACAGATCCGTGGATGCAGTGCCCAGCATCTATGAGCAGCGTGAGCAGGAGCCTAGATTGAACTTCATTAGAAAGAAGTGAAAGTCTCTCCTCTCAGGACACATCTGTTCCTCTGTCCCCATGATTCACTCACTCACTTACCCTGGGCTTGAATGCTATGAGCTTGAGGATCATCTCCAGGGTGAAGATGATGGTGAAGGCCACGTTGAGAATGTCTGAGATGTGGTTCATCTGTTCCGACTGGTTATAATGCTGGACAGACAACATAGGAGAGGTAGGCTGAGAGGGCCAGTCTTACCACCGATAGATCACATCCCAGATCCCTCCTCTCTGTGGGCGGTCCCTACCGTCTATCTTTTTTTTTTTTTTTTTAAACTTTATTTATTTTATTTGCCTTGGTGTTTGCCTGGAACTGAGAACTGGAACTACAGACAGTTGTGAGCTGCCATGTGGGTGCTGGGAATTGAACCCGGGTCCTCTGGAAGAACAGTCACTGCTCTTAACCACTGAACCATCTCTCCAGCACCCCTACCGTCTATCTTTTGACCCACTTCTTACCTGTTTTATCTAAGCAAGCTAGAAGGGCAGTAATCCTTTGACTTCTGCCAGCACTTAAGGACACTTTTCATGCCTATTCCATCCCATAATAGGCTAAGTCGAGGATAGAGTAGAGATCAACAGCACAGGGCCGACCAAGTATGGATCAGACATGCAAGGGTAAACAGAATTGGCAGTCTTCTAGGCAAGGCTTTGCATAGTCATCATAGTTGAGGACTTAAGAGAAGACCCCATGGGTTCTGTGGTTGGCCCAAAGCTAGCCAAGTTTCCTGTATCCTATAGGCCAGCTACCCCAGTGATGGAGATGGATAGACCCTTCAGTCAACAGCATTGGCTTCTATGGCCACCTCTATGGATCACCTGAGACTCTCGCTCTTTTTTAAAAAGTTGGTGAAATTCCAGCATCTTCTATGGAACCTTCACTGGTAGGCAAGAAGGGTCTGCTGATTGCCCTACCCCTCAGCAGTGCTGCCTATGGCTGCTGCCTGACTCAGTTGCAAAGAAACTATTGCTTATATTCCTCTACATGACCAGTGCTTATAGCTCAATGAGTCTCCTCTTAGGATCCCATGAGCCTACAGTGTGTGGTGCTATTATTGTGTTATTGTTTCAATATGAAATATCTTCCATAGGCTTTGTGTATCTGAACACATGATTCCCAGACTATGGTGCTTTGGAAGGAAGTAGGTCACTGGGGTAGGCCTTGAGGTTTATAACTAAGCCTTGCTTCCCACTCCATCTCTGCTGAAATGGTAGCAGCCACTACATGTTCCCACCACCATACTGTGGCCTGCCTCTGTGTCTTTCAGTCTGTATTATGTCCCTCCCACCCCCATGCTGTGGCATGCCTCTGTGTCTTTCAGTTTATATTATATACCCTTCAGTCATGAGCCAAAATCAACTTCTTCCCCCTAAGTGTTTCATGTAAGGTGTTTGGTCACAGTTATGAGAAAAGCAACTGACGTGCATTAAGTATGTCTTGGACTCCTAGGAGCAGAGAGCCTAGCTGTGAAGATGTGTTATATAGGGCTTAAGAGACCAGATGTTTAATTAAATAGCAATGCCACTGACTATGATATGATCCATGAGAGGTGGCTCCTCTCCTAAGAGGGTTGCCTGCCTTGTGAATCCTAAATCTACTTTTCTTGGGGTCAGAACTGAGTTTCCAAACAAGCCAGCCATCCAGACTTGCAACAGTGAAGGAAGAATGTGTGTTCTGCTCCCTGCATGCCTTTGCCTGCTGCTGTGGGACTATGTTCTGGTACATAGTAAATATTTGTCCCTCCTACTGGCTTAGTAAAATGCTGATTGGCCAGAAGGCAGACAGGAAGTGTGGACAGAGCTACCAGACTAAGAAAACTGCAGATGCAGAGGAAGCAAGGCTAGGCTACTGCTCTGAGAAAAGGTACTAAGCCATGTGGCTAATCATGGTTTAGTTTAAGAGTAAGAGTTAGCTAGCAAGATGCCTAATTCCATGGTCAATCAGCATGAAATTATTGTAAGTTTCTGTGTGTTTCTTTGGGACTTTGGGACTGTTCATTCAGGTCTCAGGGCTATACAGAGCTAAGCAGCTGCTGGCGGGTCCAGATCTTGGAGCTAGTCCGGGCCAGAAACTTCATATTACAGCCTGCAGCATCCATTCCCTGTTTGCAATATATATTGCCATCCCATCTAGCTGGAGGCTTGAATTAACTTTGTAACAAATAAACCATTAGGGACAAGGCTGGGATCAGTTTACTCCTGTATCCTGCAGCTGGCATGCAGCAGGTGCTTAGAGATAACACAGGATGATCTAGGGACTTCTCTACATCTCTTCTCTGCCCTGGCCCTAGGTCTTAGTGTGGTCAGTCCCTCATCTCCTTACCTGCATGCCTAGGCAGATAGTGTTGAGCATGATGAGGGCAAACATCAGGTATTCAAAGTAGGAGGAAGTGACGACATACCACACCTGGTACTGGTATGGGTTTTTGGGGATGTAGCACTTCAGGGGGCGGGCCTTCAGAGCATACTGTACACATTGGCGCTAGGACACAACAGGACAGGACAGGTCAGCATCAAGAGACTTCTCCCCATTTCTCTGTACCTATGAGCATAGGGCTGTAGGAAGCTTGGTGGGCAGTGTATGAGCAGCTGTGGCCAAGAGTTACTAGCTAAGGAGTTCTGAACGACTTACAAGTTGATTCCAATGGGCACCTTGGGGTCCCCTTGAGTGATCATGACCCATTCTGATCCAGTTGCAGCTTAGTGCAGAGGTTCTGGAAGGATTTCTCTCAGGACAACTGGCAAGTTCCATAAAAACCCACCACCACCACCACCAGTATGAACTACTTCAGGTTGGGGGCAAATGGGGTACACAGACCCTCTCTTCACAGGCCCGTGGACTCTGTGTTCAGTCTCTAGCAGGTGATTCAGTACCTGGTTCTTATCCAGCTCACAGTTCTTATACTCAGTCTCTCCCTGTTCCTGGAAGGTGACGATAACAAAGCCCACAAAGATGTTCATCATGAAGAAGGCAATGAGGATGATGTAAATGATGAAGAAGATAGCCATCTCCACTCGGTTGTTGTAGATGGGGCCTGTGTCCTCCTCATTGGAGTCTATGGCCTTGTACAGTAGCCTTGGGTGGGCAGGGAGGAGGGGATAAGGAAGGTTGGGATAATAAGGCTGAGATTCAGACCAGGAAGATGAGTTTTATCTCATTGTCCACAGAAGCCAAGGAAACTTTCAGAATAGCCAAGGAATAAGAGAGAAGGCAGAACTGGTGTAGGGAAGGCTGGAATCCCTCCTGCCACTCCATGGGACATCTTAACTATCGCCAGTCAACCACTGAGACTCCCCTGGGGGGGGAGAGAGGCATGCATCGGGGCAGGGGGCATATTTTGTCAGAGTTTGATGAGCACAGTCACAGGCTGGCATGGCAGAGTGGGGCTGCTGGTTTCTTGGTACCACCCTAAATGTGCACATAACGGTCCAGATTCAGGTCCTTACTCACTGAGGCCAGCCCTCGAAGGTAGAGACTGTAAAGAGTGACATCATAGCCGAGAGCACGTTGTCAAAGTGAAAGTCGTTGTGTATCCACTGGCGGGGGCGCAGCTCTATCTGGGTGGGGTCTCCATCCTTGTATATGTAGTAGTAGCCCCTAACCCAGGGAGGCCCAGTTACTCCACAGTGTAGCTGGGATACTTTAGCCACACCCACATTCCCTAGATGCTGGGTAGTGAGTGTGCCAGAGAAGTAGAGCGGAAAGGAAGGAGACCATTGGGCATTCCCTCCCCACAGCTACTGAAGGCCCTGGCTTCTATAAGTTGGCACCCCAATTCCCAGCCTGAAGGACACTATGTTCCTCATCCGAGCCTCCTGACCCCCTCAGCTGATATACCTGCACTCCTCCTCCGTCATCTTGGATAAGTCATTGCAGCTGTAGAACTTCCCCTGCATCCGGGGAAAAGGAGGGATGGAGACAAGGTCATGAAAACAGGGCAGGGAAGCAGGCTCTGTGGGTACTTAGAGGGAGAAGAGAGGAATGACAAGCTATCTGGAAGGAGGAAGGTTTTCCTCTCCTCCTCTGAGGCAAGGCCATCATAATCCATTTTCAGGCTCTGCAACTGCCTCCCACCCAGCCTGGCTGCCGCCTTTGTGGAATGGCCAATGTTGGACCAGAGGATGTAAGTGCATATAGCTCCTTTGGTAATGGTGGCCACCGAGGCTCCCATCTGAAGAATCTGCCTCATAGTCCACGCTGTACGAGGGGAAGGGCTTGACCCCCATCCCTCCTTTCTCCTGCCTGTAGACAGTCCAAGGTTGCTAAGGGAACAAGAGCCATACAGATGGACCCTCCCTGCAGGTCTGACAAATTCAAATTTGTCCTCAGGGTTAAATAGGTCTCAGCACATCCCAGACAGGGCCTGATACCCCTCAAACTGACTTCAGCAAGAGCACATTATCCTTTTGTCTATCGCAGACCCAACACCTGTTTTGCTTGAACAAACATTGGATGCAAGGTCATTCTGAGACTAAGTTAGGTTTGAAACCTAGGCATTCTGGTCCAGCTCCTTGGAAGGCCTGGAGAGAGATATGCCTCGGTCAAGAGACACAGGCAGTTCTGTCTCTCTTCAGGGCTCTGTCATTTCTTCAGGGCATTCCAGAGCAGAAGGGGGAGGTGAAGTAAGAGACTGGACTTTGCTAGTGCTGGAGACCAGCACCCATGTAATTTTACACAGAGGAAAGATAACAGGGCCTGTGGGTAACAGTAGACACAATGGCAAGGGTGGCCAGAGGCTAGCGAACAGGCTCTGGATGTTTCCTAATTCTGACACCATAGATTCAGGGTCATTTGCTCACACAATTTGAGGTTCTCTTGCTTAAGAAGAAGTGGCTGGCTTTTGTCACGGCCTTCAAGTTGGCCAGAGAAGGGCTGCCGGCCAGGCAGGGTCTCACCTTGAAAAGCTGGACTCCAATGCAGGCAAATATGAACTGCAGGAGGGTGGTGACCAGTACGATGTTCCCGATGGTGCGGATGGCGACAAAAACACACTGCACCACGTGCTAGAAAGGCAGAGGTAGTCGGTGGGCACTGGGCCTGCCCCCCTGCACCCCACCATTCTGCTCAGGGAGCCTTAGAAACTCAAGACTCTGCTTCCTAATACAGTTGGGCCCATGGTGAAAGCTGGCTGGCCTGCCTCATTCTCTCCCCCATAGATGGCCAAGATGAGCCTCTGAGCTGAGGACATGGAGTCAGGACGGCAGACCCCGCCCCCATCTGGGGCCTCACTCACCTTCAAGCCTTTGGCTCTGTTGATGGCTCTGAGTGGTCTAAGTACCCTAAGAACTCTCAATATCTTCACCACAGAGATGGCGCTGGACCTGCGGGAAGTGAGTGGCTGTGAGGCCTAGTGGGGTGTGCTCCAGCCAGAAGGCTTGTCACCTCCTACATGGCGCTTTCCACATGTGACCTTCCTGACCATGGTGAATGTCTTATTGGCTCACTTCTCTGTGGGTATAGACTCTGTCTCTTCCGTCTGACTAGAAATGACCCATAGCTGAACCTGTACTCCCCCCCTCTGGGGGCCTGGCTGCCTTCTCCTCTTTGCTTCCCGCCCCCCCATCCCACTCCCCACCCCTGGTCTCAAAGACAAGGCTCTAAACATTTAGCGTTGGCACTTTTGCCCAGCTTGGGACTACCAAAGGGTGTTTCTGACTAAGCCACCCTCATATTTCAGCCAGGTAGTCATGTATAGGACTGAGCTTCCTGCTCTGAGATACAGGCAAAGAGCACAGAGCACCCATGCACTAGGACTGGGTCCACCACTGCTTACTCGAGACCCATGGAAATGAGCGATACAGCCACCACCAGCAGGTCCAGGATGTTGAAATAGTTGCGGCAAAAGGAACCTTTGTGTAGGAAGGCTCCATAGGTGGTCATCTAGAGAGAGAGAGGCAACATCTGGAGGGGCAGGCTTGCTCCTCCTACAAAGGGGTTTCCCATCATAGTCTTCCCGGGAGAGTGTCCACTATATCAGGGGGTGCCATGTATTCAGTTCCCTAATGTAGCCCAAGGATGCTCCCTCTGCTATCTGCTTCAGATAAACCCTGGGCGCCCCCAGAGCACCTGTGCCAGTCTCTGCCTTCAGAGGAAGAGTTCATTCGCCCAGATGTCTTCATGTGTCTTGGCTTCTCCTTCACAGGAGTGGGAAGCCTGGCTGAGGGACTTAAAGGCACTACCTCACATTTACTCCCTCGCCGCTGTAGCTTGGTTTCAAGGTCTAATTTGAACACCCTACTTGTGAAGCCCTCTCTGAGCTCTGGGCAGCTGTCTTCTCCCTCTGCTCCACTGTCAACGGTGCAGGCTCTGAAGGGGAACATTTTGAAGGCTCCTTTCTGCTCTGCTCTGGTCCTTACATGTAGTCACCCTCTCCTCTTCTATTGGAAGAAATAAAGCCCGTGGATCTGGGTTCCGGTTGGAGATGGAGCCTCCCTCTACTCATCAGAGCTCACTACTGTGATAACCTGAAGCTGATGTGACAACCTTGGGCCCAGGCACACAGGGCTGTGTTGTAGAAACCCAAACTAAGGCAATGGTCCTTTCTTAAGAGAACGGCTTTCTGTCTTAGTCGGTAACCCGGGCCTCTTTATTCACTATGGGGCCCAAGATGACCTTGAGTGTCTATTTGTCCTGCCTTCCCTTTTTGACCAAGCAGGTATACCACCTGCTTTCACACAATGACGGGAGTCCAGGACAGCTCTTTATAAATATTAGGCGAGTACACTCAATGGAGCCACATCTCCAGTCCATGGGAGAGTAAACTTTTAACAAATTTTTCAAAAGCTGGGAATTTCTGATTTGTAAAAGCCTTAGCCCTTTAAGAGGCAGAGCAGGCTGTGGCATTGGGACCCCGTCCCCCGGCCCCTGCCCCCAAGTTAGAGGGTATTTCTTGACCAGCAGTTTATTCTCCGAGTAGCTAGACTCCATAGCATGTGGCCAAGATGCAGAGCCAATCTACGTCTTCAAGGCTACTGAGTTCTCTCTAGGATATTCCCCATGCTCACTTCTTTGAGAACCCTAGCACAAGAACCTGCCCTGTACTTGGAGTGGAGGCCTAAGGGTAAAGCTCAATCCCCAGGCCCACTTTTAGGTGAACGGTCTTCCATGTGGAAGATCCTGTGCTTTTCTGAGAGGTGGTGGCTACAGGTGGGTCATATTTCTCATCTCTAGCCTTCCATTTAAGTCACCCGCTCCCCTGTCTTAGTCCTCTTAGCTTAGGACTGAAGCCCTGGGTGGGGTCCTGGATCGGGTGAGTCTTTCCTAACATTATTCACCTCTATCTTATTTCTCTCCCATTCCTCAGTCGTGTCCCCAAGGGAGTCATTGTGTATAAATTGGAGCCACACATCCCAGAGACACTTCATACCCAGAGATGTCTGTCTTGTGGTCTTCACCCACCTTAAGGACAATCTCTACAGTGAAGACAGCAGTGAACACATAATCAAAATACTCAAGGATCTGGAGGTAGAACAAAGGATAGGCAGCTGGTGAGAGAATGGGCAAAGCAATGGTTTTACCACAATCATTATTGCTATCACCACCACCAGTCATTGTCAACACCATCATCATTGTCACCACCACCATTACTACTATCACAGTCATTACCATAACTATCTCTACCACCATTATCACCGTTACCACTTCATAATACCAATAACACCCACCACCATCATCATCGCCATGATCACCACCATCGCCATCGTTCCCATCCTGACCACATTATCACTGCCAGCACCAGCACTATTCAGGGCAGGCAGTCTAGCCTGTCTTGCTTCCACTATGGCAGTGCTGTTCAGAAACTGCAGCAGGAAGTCGCAGCCCTCTGATGCCTGTGACCACCTAGAGGGTAGAACTGTACTTGGACCCCAGAGTGGATGGGAGTTGCTGAGGCCTGGAGTGGAAGAGGATGCTGCCCCAGCTGAGGGGGCTGCCATCACCTGGTTCCTCATGGACTCAGCCCGGATGGGGTCCTCAGCGGCCAGCGCAGCACTGCTGAGCAGGATGAAGAGCAGGATAAAGTTGGTGAACCAGGTGGCATTCACAATGCGGTGACAAAGGACACGGATCCTGGTGGGGCGGGATGGGAAGGTGTAAGCTGTGAGATGCTGGAAGTCTGTCCAGAGAAGGACGCTGAACCCACATCCTGTCCCCAGTCAGGGAGAATGCCCCTGAAGCCACACGATCCCCTGGCTGGACGTGCAAGACGTGCCTTCTGCTTTGTTTCTTCAGTCTTAGCCACATCTCCTAGCTGAGCCCCTCCATCACCTATCCAATTTACCAGCACCCACCACCAAGAGGAATCCCCAGCCAAGAATGGGACAAGACCAATCTCCTTCCCTAGGGAAGAAGAAAGTCTGTGAACTCTGTTTATTCCAAAGCTGAAGATTAGAACGATAATAAAAAAATCCAGTTCTCCTCACACCTCACCTCCTTGTTCTACCTAAAACTGCCCTTAGAAAGGAACCAGCAGTCACAGTCCCTCTTAGGTGTAAGTAACTGATTTAAAAAAAAATGGAAGTACTCTTTCTTCCAGAAATACTAGCATTTATTCATTTTAAAGATGTTTTATTTTTGTTATGTGGTAGGCATTAAAACCAGTGCCTTATGCGTGTTAGGCAAACTGTGTGTCATGAAGCTACGCCCTAGTTCACTGCTAGCATTTTAGACAGAGCACAAGGCTATAGCCTAAAGGGGTGAGCTGTACATAAAGTAGCCAAAGATGGGGAGATTCAAGAGTAGATCTTTTTGGGGGAGGGAAGCCACTGTCTCTGAGAGCCTCATCAGCTACCCCACATGGTTGCTAAAGTGCTACCTACTTATTGGTGGGGCTGAAGATGAAGAAGGAGCTGGCCTCCGGAATGGGCACTGCTTTCTCTTTGAGCTGCAGCTCGGCCAGCGGGCGTGGTCGAGGGCTTATTGGGATCTCAGGCTCATCTTCCTCATCATCCCCTGTGGGAGGAGGAAAAGAAATCAGGAGAGTTTCCAAACCTTAGCAGGTCCTTGGCTTCTGTGCTTGGAGTCCTCCGAAGCTGCTAAACAAAGGCCAATTTAGGGTACTAGGCATTAGTGGGGCACTGCCTGGGCCTTGCCCTTCTGGTGAATAGAGCATGATCTAGCTCAGAAATTCCCCCAAACCCTCTGCAAGTAGGGCCAGGAGTATAAGATCGAGGTGTCCGGCTGGGCATGGTGGCATGGTGGCACATGACTTCAATCCTGGGTTAGAATTCTAAAAACAATAAAGAATTCCTGGCATGGGCAGAATGGAGATCTTGGCCACAGAGGCGAAGCAGGGGGCAGAGAGGAAGAAGAAGATATTCCGAGCATATGTCTAAAGTTGTGCTCTGCCTGGTTCCTCCCACCTCCAGTGCTTCCTCCTGACTAAACTGACCAACATCCTCAGGATGCCAACAGTGCCTGATTCTGCTCTCTCCATAGCGGATTCCTCAGCCCACCCAAATGACCCTGCCTTGTTCCTAAGAGCCCCTATCTCTTCCCGACACACACTCCCATCAGCCTGGCCTGCCACAGCTGTTTAATTGCAGAGGATGCAAAGAAAGTTCAGTCTTGGCATTTACATCTTTGCAGCTCCTTTTATCCCTTTGTCTGTGTTTGTTTTGCTAATTTTTACCTTTTTTCCCCCTCAGTACTGGGACTTGAACCCAAGGTCTCACGTGTGAGACAAACATGAGATAGTCAAGCGCTCTACCACTGACCTATATTCCCATGCCTCAGCCTCCGGAGGAGCTGGGATAATAGGACTGTGCATTAGACCCAAATTGCACAGAACTTTTGTTGAAAGCCATTTCAACTTATTTTTGGAAAGAGGTTAGATATAAATATATTGCAGGGCCTTGGTAAGACCCCTCTCCAGCTCACATGATCTCGCCGCTAGGCTTGATTCTCTATCCCCTCCCCTTTTTCCCTCACATCAGATTTCCCACAGCTGCCATCCTCCCATGACAGCCATGTGCACCCAGTGGAGGATAACCATTAGCTGACAATTCCATGTGAAGCATCCTCAATATTTATTCCTCTTGAAGATATTTTGCCAGCCTTCCTCCCCATACTTTGCAAAATTATCTCATGCAATCATTTATTTGAGCTGCAGAAGGCTACCATGTGTCAAATGTTGACATTCTAAATGTAGAAAGTCCAATGTGAGCTTTTAGACACTGAAGCTAAGCAGCTGATTCCACAGTAAGAAGTAAAATGCTCAGAAGGACCGGAGCTGATAAAGCCTGAGAGCACTTGTGCCCCAGCTTTTTCCAAGATGTCCTGTGGTGCTAATCCAGCTTGTCTCTGCTTCTATCATGCATCATGCCCTTGGTAAATGAGCAGGGTTCACACAGCGGCCAGTGGCTACGTGCACTCTGGATGCTTGTAGTTGGTCTGCAGCTCTGTTTTATCCACTTTCCTTCCTATGCTGCTCTTGTGGATTTTCACCCAGTGGCAGTCGGGCAGTCACGGTTTTATTTGAGATACAGGCTAGGGAGTGATCTATCCCATCACTATATGAATGAAAATGCCCTTCTTTGGCTAGAACCCAGTGGGCAGGGAGAGCTTTATGCCCACCAGCTCCATGCTCTTTGAAAATCAGGTGTTCAGTACTGAAGCAAATAGTTGGAACTCAATAAAAGTAAGTTAAGCATTGTGAAATATTACATTTTCTGTGTATTGTTCAGGGAGAGGCAGGCTTGCGTGTTGCTTCTTCGCAAAGCTAGGTGCAGTAGGGACATTTCCAGGGTCCTGGCCTCCACATGGAGTGGTCCAAGTAGGAGACACATAGGAGATACCCAAACAGAATTCAGCATCAGCATGTTTCCCTTTCAACAGCACCCTGCTCCAGCCCAGGTTCTGGGATCCTTACCTGGGAAGTCAGCCGAAGGGTAGGGGTCTTTCACCTCATTGACGTTAGATTCGAACTCATCAATTTTTAGCTGTAGAAAAGAATAGTGAAGATGGTGAGGAACTAAAAACCGGATGCTTGAATTTTCTGGGAGTGTTCTGGAAAACCATTGTGCAGCTTCCTGAATGTTCCTCATAACCTGAAAGGCAGGTAGTAGTGGGATCCTTATGTCTTACAAATAAGAAGTTAGGTCCACCAAGGTATACAACTTGTCCAAGCTTATATTGACCAAAACCAAGGTTTTAGCCATTCTGAGACTATATGTTCCCTTGGTTCTCTATAGGAGACTCTCTGCAGCCCGGGACCCTGGATCATGACTGTTTTTCCTTATTCTCCACAATGGTGAGCAGGGCCAGGCTAGAACATGCAAAGAAAGACTAACAGGCGTGGAGAGCCAGGCCCTTAGCACAACTGTGGTGGGCAGATGAGCTGCCTTCTTGGTTTGCACAGGACTCCAAGGAAGTCTGTCTCCCAGGCTGAAGGGCGTGTGCCTCTCCACACAGAAGTCCTCAGAAAGGGCTCTCCCTCCTACAGAAGCAAAGAGAGAGCCTCCGGTACCCTATGTCTCCTTCCTAGCCCCAAAGTGCCCCGAGTAACATGGAGAAGTCTGAGGATTCTCAGAAGGTCTTCAGCCAGCTTGTAAAATTCCCTGTGCAAAGGCTCACCTTGGGGGGGGGGGCTCACCTTGGCGGTGGTAGGGATGCCTTCGCCCTTGAACTTCTGCTCCAGCTTTTTAGTCATTGCGGATTTCTCTTCTTCCGACTTGTCGGGGAGCCCCCTGAAATGAAAAACCAAGGAAATCCGAGGAAGAAGCTGTAAGATGGTTTCAGGGATGACAAAACCCTCAGGAAGATTTCACACCAATGACTCAGGGGGCGGGGGAGCGTTGGCCACTAAATGGGGAGAGCAGTAACATTGGACAAGCCTTTTCTCTGTGGTAGAAGGTATGACCCTCTACTGAAGCTAGACTTTCAGTGGGTCATCCACAGTCAGACTTTGTCCTAGTGAATGAGTCGGGGTGACTTTGCACATGTTTTGTTTTGTGTGGGATTCAGAATGGAATTCCAAGGCTGGAAGTGTCTGGGGCCTTTGCTGGGCTCTATTCCCTAGCTCTTTCCATCTCCGTTCCAAGAAATGAGCATTCCATTCCTGCAGGCTTGTGCATTAAAAGGAGCAGACTCCAGACTGAAGTTTGGGTACCCAGATTGTGATCCTTTAAAACCCAGCTGTTAGCACTGCCTGGGACCTGGCTAGAGATTCAAGCCTTCATCCACCCCAACTGGTTCAGGCTGGTTAACACAAACTATATATTTCATTTTTAAGAAATTTATGTCTATTAGTGTTTTGCGATGGAAAGTTTTGGGTCTCCCTGAAACTGGAGTTACAGACAGTTGTGAGCCATGTGGGTGCTGGGACTTGAACCTGGGTCCTCTGGAAATCCCAGTGTTCTTAACCTCTGAGCTATCTCTCCATCCCTGACTCTACATTTCATTAAACCTCCAGATGGTTCATTTGCAGTTTGAATTTGAGAAATACTGTCTAGAAAAACCTATCTTACATCTGCTCCTAGAGGCTCCAGGAACAGAGCGACATGACCAATCACAGATGGACAGATTTGCAGAGAACTGAGAAGTTTACCCCCACTTCACAGTGGCCTGAGACTCCAAAAATAAGTAACTCCCTCCAGGAAGTATAGTTACTTACTACAGTGACTCACTAGCTGTGTGGGGGGGGGAATCTCAGAATCCACTAGGCTCAATCATCTCATCTCTTGAGGCTTGTCTAGAAAGCCAACTTGCCTCTAGCTTTACTCAAAGAACACTTGGTGTGACTCCAGAAGGCCTGATTGTCCTGCTTGGAGAAGCTTACCCCTAAAAGCAAGTGCCATGTGGCCTCTACTAATCCAGCTCAAGTGGGGGAGACCCTGCCTAGAATGTAGAGCCCATAATGGGTCTGTCTAGCATTTCCAGCTCTCGCCTAGAGGGGGCAGCACTCACTTAGACATCTTCCTGCGCTTTCTCTCCTCTGCCTTGGCCTTCTGGGCAGAGGTGAGGCTCTCAGCTTCTGCCAGGTTGTCCACAGCGATAGCCAGGAAGACGTTGAGCAGGATGTCTACAGGTCAGCTAAGGAGCCTTCAGTTCTGGTAGAAGGTAGTTCTGGGACAGGTGGTTTGCCTGTCTGTGTGCAGTTTCTTACCCACTGGATGATACAGGTCATTAGACAAGTCCTCAGAGACTCTTGCCTGCGGATGGGGCCTAAGTTCATCATAGTTTTTGAGTCTTATTCTTTGTCTGCCAGAACAGATCTCAGCTCCCTGATAGGGATTCCTGGGAGTGAGGCAAAGCAAGGGTCATTGACTTCATCCCTGCCCACTCGCCATGGTGTCGGATTCTACAGCACAGCATAAGGACCCTTCAGGTGCCGTCAGCATCTCTCCGCCCATCTGCTTCACTCTCCTCTCTGCTTATTTCACCTTTTGGCTTATCTCGGTTTAATCTCCTTGGTCCCAGAGCTCAGACTGATTTCTGACCATAGCTTTATATTAGCTTCTGTTGTCAACCTTACACACCCCAAAGAGTGATCTCCAGTTTAGGAATTTTCTCCACTGGACTTGCTTGTGGGCATATCTGTGGAGCATCTTTTGAAACTGCTAATTGATGTAGGAGGGGCCAACCCACTCTGGATAGGCCGTCCCGGGTTATATAAAGAAGATAGCTGAATAAACCAGAGAGATAGAGCCAGTGAGGAGCATTCCTCCCAGTGGTTCTCAACCTGTGGGTTGTGACCCCCTAGGGATGGAATGACCTTTTGACAGGGGTTGCCTAATACCATCTGAAAACATAGATATTTACCTTATGGTTTATAGCACTAGCAAAATTACAGTTATGAAGTAGCAATAAAAATAATTTTAAAGCTGGGGGGGTCACCATAACATAAGGAACTGTATTAAAAGGTCACAGCATCAGGAAGGTTGAGAACCACTATGCCATGGTCCCTGCTTCAGTTCCTGATTCCAGGTCTTTGCAGGGAGTTTCTGCCCTGACTTCCTTTAATGGCAGGCCATAACATGGAAGTAAATGCCAAATGAATTTTTTTCTCCTTCAAGTCAGAGGACACCTTGGCTCTTCCATGCCTGCCTCTGAGCTTCTGGGCCAGGCTGCCCACCATCTCTGCTAAGCCCTGGGCTTCTTTCCATTTGCTTCAGGTTCTCACCAACCTCACAGCCAACTGCTCCCATTGCCCTCCAACATTTGTGCATCCTGGCTGCAATTGCCTTTACTGTGTCCCATTCCGTGAACCTGGGAACCAGAGGGCCTGCCTTCCTGACACATGGGGACCCCGGTCCGCCCTGTTAAGCCAACTTCCCCAAGTTTCTTTTTTTCTCCATGGCCCGGAGAGGATACAGTTGCCACAGACAAACAGGATGATGAAATAAATGCACACTAGCACGCCAGGATAGGACGGGCCTCCGTAGGCCATGATCCCATTGTACATCACAGAGTTCCAGTCTTCACCTGTCAGGACCTAGGTAGAGGGCACACGAGATGAGAGGACACATCACCCCAAAGGCCTTTGTCACCTGTCATCTCTCCCAGTCCCCACGGTCCAGGTGACCACTCCCGACTTTTCCCATTGTTCCTTTTCCAGTCATCTACACCATTATCAAGTTGAGTGGCTCGGGGGAGGAGCTCAGGACTGAAGGGCGGCCTGTCTTATCAAGCCTCTCTAGGGCCAAGTTTGATCATGGAGCTGACACTCTGATCTTAATCCTCAGGCTGAAGTGGACTACATTCAGTCAGGCCTCTGTTATCCTGGTTTCCAAAAATAGTACCAATGTCAAGTCCCTTGAAAAGCACCATCCTCGGCCAGCCAATGAGATAATGAACAGAACAAAGGCAGGATGAATTCATCTACGGAGCTGACAGATTGTCTCCTACCAGTCCTGCTGGTATGGCACGAGAGAGTGACTTGTGAGATGCTGGGGACATGAAAATGAACATTTCCATTGTCAACACTAAGAAATTTCCTCTGGGAGCCTGTGGTTCTGAAGGTCACTCTCTGAATGAAATCCTTGAGTGGCTTCTAAAAATTAGGTAGCCTCTCCTGTGGGAAATGGGTCTCAGAGGCCTGTGGCTTTCCCAGCTTTCAGAGGGAGCCCTCAGCTTGCCTGACTTTTCCCTAGAGATGTGAACAACACACCTCTGACTTCCAATCTACCACAAATATTTACATCAGTTACTATAGCACTCTGCCAGGTAACAGGGACCAAAAGAAACCAGGCAGTCCAGGCATCATTAGGTACAACTGCAGGGAAAGAGATAAATATATAGTATTGCAGTGGTCCAAGGTACAAGCAATAGGAAGAGAGAAGGATGTTGAATCCAACCAACAGATCAGAGAAAGCTTTTCTGGAGGAGGTGATGTTTTCTCGGATATTGAAGCAGGATTCTAGAACCTTCTAGAACAAGAGCTTCATGGACAGACCAACCTACCTGGAAGACACTGATGAGGGCCTGGGGGAAGTTATCAAAGTTGCTGCGTCGAACTTCTGTGTCTTCAAAGTCATATCTGCCTCCAAAGAGCTGCATGCCCAGCAGTGCAAAGATGATGATGAAAAGAAAGAGCAGCAGCAACAGAGAGGCAATGGAGCGGATGGAATTGAGCAGCGACGCTACCAGGTTGCTCAGGGATGTCCAGTACCTAAGGAATAGGAGCAGCAAAGTGGGGACTGGGCAGGGCCCTCTCACTGGCTTTCCCAAGCTTGGGAGGGCTGCAGGCAATGGCTCAAGACTGGGGATGTAGCAAAGAAGGCTTTCTGTGGCTGAGCCCCTGGCTTCATGGTGCATGCCTCTTGCTGAACATCTGTCTTAGTCCCCATTCAACACCCCTCTGTAGGGCTAAGAATGAGTGTCCGTCCTCACTGTTTACACATCCTGAGAGTAAAGACCTGTGTTCATGCCAGTCCCGGGCAAATGCTGAAGACCATCATAGACCTCCTTTATCTGTGATTTCAGTTGCCTGGAGCATGTGCAGGACAATATTAAATCCTACAACTGCAGTGCTGTGATATATTTTTAGAGAAAGACCATGTCACATAAATTGTTATAAGATATTGCGATTATAATTTTGTATTGTTCAATATTATAATTGTTCAGGAAAAGGCATGGTGTTTTTATGGCACAGCACCGTTTACAGTTGCAAGCACCTACAGGGAGCTTGCCAGATCCCTGAAGAGCAGAGAAATCAAGTCCTTTCTCCTCTCTGTCGGTCTCCACCCACTTTGTTCCCTTTCTTTTCCTCCCACATTTCTCTCCCTGTCTCTTCCTTCCATCTCCCAGGGTTTCCCTTCTCTCTTTCCTTCCTCTTCCTCACTCCTCCCTTTTTCCTACCCTGACATAGATAGCAGTGAGATAAAGGGAAATGAGCAACAAGTGTCAGTGGAATTTATCTTCCCCAGAGGGTAGTTATTTGAGGAGAAAAGGAAGCCTAGGTCAGGCCAAAACTAGACCTTGTCGGTCCCTGCAACATCATCCCCTGCAGCATCAGCCCCTACAGCATCATGCCCTGCAGCATCAGCCCCTACAGCATCATGCCCTGCAGCATCACCCCATGCTGCATCACCCCATGCAGCATCACCCCGTGCAGCATCACCCCATGCTGCATCACCCCATGCAGCATCAGCCCCTGTAGCATCACCTCATGCAGCATCAGCCCCTGCAGCATCACCTCATGCTGCATCACCCCATGCAGCATCAGCCCCTGCAGCATCAGCCCCTGCAGCATCACCCCATGCAGCATCAGCCCATGCAGCATCAGCCCCTGCAGCATCTCCCCCTGCAGTATCACCCCATGCATCACCCCATGCAGCATCATCCCATGCAGCATCAGCCCCTGCAGTATCACCCCATGCATCACCCCATGCTGCATCACCCCATGCAGCATCAGCCCCTGCAGCACCAGCCTCTTGAGGGCCCAGCTGCCTGAACTCACTTGGTGATCTTGAAGAGCCTCAGGAGACGGATGCAGCGGAGTACAGAGATGCCCAGGGGCGTCATGGCTCCTGACTCCACCAACAGAATCTCCAGGATGCCACTGCACACCACAAAGCAGTCGAAGCGATTGAAGATGGACATAAAGTACTGGCGCAGGCCCAGCCCGTACATCTTCATCAGCATCTCAATGGTGAAGAGGGCTAGCAGCACACGGTTGGCGACATCTGTAGAGGGTACTAGGGTCTGAGCATGTCCTTCTCTCTTCTTTCTCCGAGCCACGGCCCCCAGATGAGCCTCTGCCAGCACACATGCCCTACCTTTCCAAGACACTTAAGCCTCTTTTAATTTTCAGGACCTGGGAAAGGGTTGACAAGATGGCTCCTCCTCCTTGGTAGGTACAGTACTTGTTGCTAAACCTGATAACCTGAGTTTGATCCCATATGGTGGAAGGAGAGAACAGAATTGTTTTCTGCTTCCCTCCACAAAATCATCAGTCAATCAACCTATCTATATATCTATCAGAAATGGGAAACAATAATAACAACAACCCCCCTAGAATTTTGCCCATCAGAAGAACATAAATTTATATTTCCAGCAGTGTAATCCATACTTGAGTTAATAGGAAGAAAGTTGTTTAAGTTCATGAAGGTCTGCCCTCCTCATTAAACATAGTCTGTTTTCCTGGTAGAGAGTGTGTGGGCTTCTTTCTATAAAGGCAATCTGCTCTCATGTGCTTTGCCTGGCCATCTGGGATGCCCACTACCAGTAATTGTCTTTCTTAGCTGCTTTATTTCTTTTCAAGTGTTCTCTTTGTGTTCATTTATCCAGCGTTAGGGTCAATTCCATGTTGCAAAATCCAGCAGACACAGACTTTCATGTATTTACTTTCCCACAATTCTATTCACCATCTGTTTGCTCGTTCAAATACTCTCTCCACCAGCACCCTGATACCACATTCTTTGGAGTTTCCTCAAAGTGCACTCCCATGTCTTCTCCTAATCCCCTCTGCTCTGCCTTCTTTACCAAGTCACTGGTAGTTGGTCCTGAGCCATGCATCATCCTCTGGCCATTTGATGATGTTCTAGGGTCACAGATCCAACACTTCTCTTGCCAAAGATGCTCACCTTTAATTCTGCAAATATCCAGCCTCTCTATTGCAACCCAGACCCATTTTTTCCATTAGTTTCCTTGACAGAACCATTATAATGTCCCAAAGGTACCTCAAAATCAATATGCCCAGCACTACAAGGATGGATGGTGCCTATCATCTCACACCTGGCAATTGACTATCTCTGCCATCTTAGAAAGTAGGACCACCACTATCTATTTGTCTGCTCAGTCTAGAGATTGCAGATTCACCTCTTGATGGCTGGTGTTCCATCATCACATGGCTTTACTAATATAGCTAATTACGATAATCTGGGGCACAGTCCAGGGGCTCTCAAGAACACTGGCTGCAATGAATGATTGAACAAACAAATGGGTGTATGCATTGCATCTGAATGGCGGGTTGGTGTTCAACTCTTTACAAGTTTACTCTCTGTTTCATTCAGTTTCAGCTTAGTCTCTTTTGTAGAGTTTCCTGCGCAGCTCACTTGCATGCATCAGGCAGGTGACTCTTCCTCAGAGCAACTCTGTTTTTTTTATTCAAGTTGTAGTTTCTATCCCATGGGAACTCCTAACTGGAGATTTTCTTTCCCCTAGGGATCCATATGCCTTGGCCTGAGGATATTCCTAAAAGTATATTTGTGTCTGCTTCTCTTGGGCTGTCCCAGGGTTCTCCTTTGTCTTTGATTCATTGTTATGGGTCTCTCTCAGTTTATTATGCCTGCCCTGTGCAAGGTGCTGCAATTTGGACTCCATACCTACACAGGACATACATTTTTTTTACTTGTGACATGTTTCTTCTCTCCCAGGATCCCCAGGGGAGGGAACTTTGGGACTCCTTGCCTGTCTCAGTGGAAAGTCTGGTTTTAGATCCCCTTACACGGAAGCAGCCTTTCTAGGCCTTAACTCTATGCAGGTGTTCTGGTTTTTGTTCCTCACCTTATATAGGCTCAAGGTCCTCTCTCGGGTTTCTGCATAGGCATGAAAAGCCCATTTCTACCTCTGAGGGTTTAGGCCTAGGTCTAAAATGTCTCTTCATGTGAGTTCCTGAGCCCCCTTCCTCTGCCATCCGGAGATTGTCTTGTTATTTATTATGGAGTGTGCAGTGTTCTTCCACAGGTTCACGTGTCTGAACTATTGGTCCTCATCTGGTGGCTCTGTTTTATGTCAAATATTTAAGAGGTGGACATTCACAGGAGGAAGAGGTCATGTGGGCAGGCTATGGGGTTTATGGATCTATTGCCTATCTACTCTTGCTTCCTGACTGTGAGCACAATTGTACCATTTATCCCAGGCTTCTACTTCCATGCTCTCCCTGTCAAAATGGATTAGATCCTTTCTTAAGGGGTGAGCCTTTTAGGCTTCCTTAAATTGCCTTTTAGGTAATTGTCATAGCAATGAGAAAAACAACCAATATGTCATCCCTTGAGGCATTATTATAACTCATGCCACATTGGTGTTTGTAGTGGGAAGGGTACCTAGCTGTGGAAACTCGATCTTCTTTTTCTTACCCAATTCTTGGTCACACAGTCCAGAGCTCTGCACACAGTGGGTATATCCACTGAAAGATGAGGCTGACTCATTCATCTTCTACCAAGGCTGGTCATTCAGAGCCTCAAATGTGATCACATTATGTTTATGCTTATAACTTTTCATTGGCTTCCCTGTCCCCAGAGGTAAATTTCTAATGCACCATGAATTATACAAGGACCTCTATGAACACATGCAGCCTCTGTGTCCATCCACCATGAAGTATACAAGGACTCATATGAACACATACAGCTCCTGTTGTCTGTCATATATGAAGTTCTGTGGCTTAATTCGCTGAACTATTCCATGTGTTTACACTCATTGCATCCTCTGCAGGAATCCCTGCCAACCTTTGACAAGCTGGGCTTTATCTCTATATCCTTTAGATTTGTGGAGCATCAGCATCTCCTCTTGTACCCTTTCTCCTATATTTGCTCTCTCATTGTCTTCCCTGGATGGGCTGGAAACAATTAACATATGACTTGTCCTATGACTAATTATGTTTCTTGTGGTCATAAGCAAGGAGTTAACCGTTTACAGTTCATATATATATATATACATATATATGCATGTATGTGTATATATATCTCACTACATAGTTACTATATTATAACAATATTTGAACTTGGATGCTTACAGCTCTCAATTATTATCAGTCTTATGTGCAATGGTATATAATTGAATAATAATATATTAATTAATATAATATAATAATATTATAATAATATAATAATAATGCCTAGATAACTGAGGAAGCATTCGAAAATTGTCTATGGTATCATTGGCACTTCCCCGGATCAGAATGATGCCAGTGCCAGGGGAAAAAGGTGAGCATGCCACCTTGCCTTTTGATGTTTCTATTTTCTCATTGTGAAAGGAGGGGCCAATGGTCCAGCACCAGTAGTACATCATTTCTAGAAGGTGTCTCATAAGTCAATGTCCTGTAGCTTTCTTGGCTAAGGGGTAAGCTTCACATCCTGAGTGCCCATTCCTGGCCACATTCCATCAAATGACTCACCTTGCAAATGAGTCAGCCAGAGTGGCTGGTTATGATGCTCTGAAGCGATAGACAGGGTGTTGAGGGCAACAATCAGGATCACCAGCCAATAGAAGACCTTGGACTTCACTATGTCATGGCACTTCCAACGGAAGACTCGATTCCACTGCCTCCAGTGCCGACTGCAGGAGATAAGAGAGTTGGGATTGATACTTTGAACCACACTCACTATCCTCTCTGGACATGCAAGAGGAGAGGAGAGCATGGGCCCTAGAGCTGGGTCAGTTTAAACCTGGCTTCTTATCAGCAAAGCTTTGCCTTTCAAATGAGAATGATAACAATGATGATCTCCCTGGCAATTAAATGAGACAAGGCAAGCAAGATGCTTAGCATGGCACCTGATATAAATATAACCCAGGAGTATCATGCATTTGAATTTCCACTAAAGAATACTGCGGTGACAAGACTACCCAGTTTTAAAGGAAGCTTTACTAATTCAAAGAGGATTCCCAGATGGGTGTGTGGGAAGGTGTTTTCTTAGCACGCCATTTCTGTGAGTGACTTGACAGCACTTATTAAGTTTAGGCTTCTCTACCCCTGACCCAGAAATTCTTTTTTTTAATATTTATTTATTTATTATGTACACAGTATACAGAAGAGGGCACCAGATCTCATTATAGATGGTTGTGAGCTACCATGTGGTTTCTGGGAATTGAACTCAGAACCTCTGGAAGAGTAGTCAATGCTCTTAACCTCTGAGCCAGCTCTTTAGTCCCCTGACCCAGCAGTTTTACTTTTAGAATTCTGCTCAGAATGGCACATCTATATCATGGGACAGTTAGTAGCCAAAGTTGTACAGATAAAGATATGTGTGTGCATAATGTGTGTGTGTGTGCACATGTGCATGTATGCTTGCATGCATACTGAAGCGTGTGTGCATGTGTGGCGGTGTGTGTTGCTGGAGAAATAGCTCAGCAGATAAGAGATTTGGCCTCTCTTCTAGAGAATCCAGTTCAATTCCCAGCACCCATTAGGTGTCTCACATCATCTGTAACTCCATTTCTAGGGGGTTGGATACCTTCTTCTGGCCTTTGTGAGCACTGAGTGTGCACATAGTGCTCAGATATGCATACAGGCAAAACATCCATATACATAAAATAAATACAATAAAAAGTGTGTGTCTTCATAGATGTACATATACACACAAGTATGAAAATTGTCCTCAGCAGAAAAGTTTAAGGAAAAAAATATGTCACAAGATAGTGTGTATTCATTTACTCAACAAATATTCTTCAGTATCTCATATATACATACATACATATACATATATACTGGTCACTGTTTTAGTTTTTTATCATGACAGCAATTCATATAAATAATCCTATTATATAAAAGAAAAACAAGAATAAAATATCTGTGTGTGTGTGTATAAGATGAGAAAGTACAGAAAGGATCTTAGTAGAATGCACATCTGTTACCATGGTTACTTCACTGAAGGGCAGCAGGGACTTCTTTTTTTCTTTGCTGTTTTTCTCTGTTGTTGGGCCTTTCAAAAGTTATAATTATGTATGAATTTTAAAAAGGACATAACCTTTCTCTCAAAACAAAGATAAGAGCTTGGGGTGTCCTTTCGCCACTGACGTCTTAGCTAGGGCACCTCCTCCTCGATTGCCACCCCACGCCTTCCCTCTTTCCTCCTGCAAACTCCCAACACCCAGCGCCATCCCCTCAGAGGGTATAGCCGCATGTGCTGTCTCCAAGGGCTCCTGTTTTACCTCGAACATTGAATAAATAGGTCATCTGCTCAGGGTCCTCTCTGATAGCACATTTCCTGGGCATCTAGCCACTGCTGACTCCTCAGAGCAAGAACTGGCCCTGTTTTTCCAGATCAGCCTTTCTAAAGGCTCAAGAAAGTGTCAGAAGAGAGGTAGATGGCTTCTGGCCCCGAGTCCCAGGTCAAGTACTCACATGAACTGAATAATTTTGGTCAAGCCCTCGATCTCATACAAGCTTTCAGTATCCGAGCCTCCTTCATCCAAAGACAGCTTGCCTGCAGACAGGACAGATGGAGTTAGCAGCCTTCAGGGCCCCTTGGGAACGGACAGGCTTGGTTAGGCATTGTTGAATAGGACACTTAATGACAGTGAGCTCTTGGTGAGACAATGTTGTGACTTCCTATGAATGGGAGGCCCAGCTGCAGAGCATGAGGCCACCATGGGCAGGCCACAGGATGATTTGAGATCTCAGGAGGTACTATCATCTTGAGGTACAAGGCTTTGCATAAGGCATTGATAACCCTCTGAAAGCAAACACTATGCCTTCTCAGTGGGTCTCTGGGTATGATGGCTAATTTTATGTAAACTTAACACAGGGTAAGAGTTATCTGAGATGGGGGAACTCCAACTGAGAAAATGTCTCCATAAGGTAGGGAGGTAGGCAAGCTGGTAGAGCATTTTCTTAATTAGTGATTGATGTGGGAGGGGCCAGCCCATTGTAGATGAGATCATTCCTGTGCTGAGGTTGGTTCTGGGTCCTATAAGAAAACGGACTGAGCAACCTTTTCATGGCCTCTGCATCGTGGAACTGTGAATGAAATAAACCTTTCCTCCCCAGGTTGCTTTTGGACGTGGTGTTTCGCCACAGCGATAATAACCCTAAGGCACTGGGCTTTGCGGAGTACAAAGAGTTGCATTCTCCATGAGTGACTGGCGGTGCTGATGAGCATCAGGCAGCGGGATGTTGTCCCCAACCTTCTCTTAAGTCCTCCACGTCCATGACCTCGCCCTGTGTGATCCAACTCATGTAGCCTCTAAGATCTTCCTCTAGTTGTTGTTTCTCCCGGAGCTTTTGGAAGGTTCCCCTGGACTTGGCCTTCTCCCGTTCCTTGGTGAATTCCCTAAAACAAAGCCAGGGCGGTAGGAGTTGGGGGAGAAAGAGGAAAGGAGGCGGGGCGAGAGAAAAGGGGCGGGGCCTACCGAGCTTCTTAACAAGGGACACATCTGAGCTGGGCGTGTCCTCTTCTGGTCTGGGGCACTGCCTGTGGGTTAGGGGCCCTCAAAGTTCTCCCCTGTTTCTCCTTCACTCAGCCCCATCTCCAGGCACATTTCCAAGTACTATTATAGGCCTCCGATTCCTTCCCAGATGATCTCATTTTCTCCGGTTTATTCTTAAATTTCAGGGGTTGACAGGACATTCTACTATTCCGACGGAACCAGCTAGGAAGTCTCAAATTTGCTGCATTTCTTGGCCCTTTAAGCTATTCTAAAATGATTTCTGCTTACAGACTTAAGCCCTGAGAAAATCCTCTTGGACACAAGGAGAAACTGTCAGTCTCCGAGAAGCTAAGAACCTGAGGGGGGTTGCAAGGCGCCTTATGACCAGTAGAGGGAAGCACTAGACCACCAAGCAGAACGCAATGTGCATTAAGAGACACCAGCTCAATTAGTGCTCATCTAAACCCAAGGGGCAGGCACGGTAACAGTCACCTCACTCTGGCAGTGTTGTGTCCAGCTGGATGCTCTTGACGATCGTATGCATGAAGTTTCTGGTAACCCACCCAATGTAGACCACCCACAGATCACTCCTCAGAACCATGTCACAAAGTGCACAAAATAAGAACACAGAATTACAAACTAATCCAAGTGCAATGTAACCAATGCCAACAGAGGAATGCAGGTGCTTCTTCATTAGCTACAGGATCCTGTTGCAGGTCTAACGACTATTGCTATTTCACAAGAAGTAATGAATGTAAACAGGAGTGTAACAGTGGACACGTGACATGATTTCCATTAGGAGACTCCACAGACACTGCTAATGTCACTGCGGTTAGCTAACTGCATTCATTATTAAAGGAAACATACACTTCAGTTAATGCAATAGAAAATAAAGATGTGTTTTCTCTAACCAACTTCAGACTCCGGAGTTCTGTTTACAGGCTTCTGGAGTGGGGTGGGGGGTGGGAGAAGAAGCTTCTGGAGAGAGGTGATGTCAACCCAGAAGGGAGCTGAGGCTACAGCTAGCCCCACAGCTGTGGCAGGGGTGGACCACAGCAGAGACATTCTGCTAAGAGCAATGCTCATTAGTGATGGGGGTTGGTGTGTGATGGACTCTGTTCCAAGTACTTTAAACCTATCTCATGACAACCTAGGAAATAATGCTCTGGAGTTATTACTTGACAGATGTGAACACTGAGACCCTGAGAGGTTAGGGAATTAGGCAGGGTCCCAGAGTCTCTAAGTACTTGCATATAGAGGGATGACATAGGCCATCTACCTCTAGTGAGTGCTTGACTAGAAAATGTGTGCTGACACACACCCAGGGCTGGAGTCTAGGGCTCACAGGCTCACACAGGAGTGTGGATGCTGGAGGACAAGAGGAAGCAAAGTGGGAGGAACATGCAGCTTAAAGGATGCATCTCTGCCTTCCGTGCTAAGAAGGAAGAAGCGTGCCTAGCATGGCGGGGTCTCAGAAATAACCTGAGAGTCTGGGTTCCCTCCTTTCTGCTCTTCATTGGCTGTCACTGCTTTCTTACCCGCTCAGGACACCCAGCACCAGGTTGAGGATGAAGAAAGAGCCCAACAGAATGAGGGTGACAAAATAGATCCAGGGCCACTCATTCCCGATGGCATCGTTGACCTGGTCCAGACAAAAGTGTGAATTCAGTACTCCAACTTTAAAAGTAATTCCTGTCTCCAGTTATGATCATTCAGACTCCATAAAGGAAGTCGACTTTCTCCAGCCTGGGGACCCAGGATCCTTGCTTGCTGATTGTGCCCCTGGGCCAGGTTAGACAAAGGCATTGTCTGTCTAGTCAAGGGTGCCTCTAATCTGCCCTTCAGACTTCATGTACAGTCCATTTCTTTTCAGCCAAAACATTTCAAAGTGACAATGCTCTGTGTGCCCTTAAGCCAAGTGCCTTGACATCTCTGAGCATTTTCTCATCTATCTATTAAGGATATGGTGTGTGCTCTCCTCTTAGACATGTAACGGGGGTGAAGTGGCATGTGTGACATTCCTTTGACATGTTTAATCATCTGCTTCCCTAATGTGAGCCTTAGAGAAATGCTCATACTAATCCTTTATATTCGCAAAGCACTTGACAGTTTTACAATTCCAACCCCACAGGCAGGACCACATTGTGCATGAGAGCTCTGGATTGGAGCCAGATGGGCGAGGGCACAATTCTTGGCTCAGCTGCTCACTAGATTCATTATTACAGTTACATAACTTCGCAGAGCCTCAGTTTCTTTACCTGTGAAATGGGGTGATGCTGTTTGTTGCTGGAGCACTAGACAAAAAAAATGCAACAGAACTAAAAAATACTAATGAAGAATTTGCTCTATTAAGAAAACTTCTGCAATGATTATTCTATACTAGGCAATGTTAACAATTCTGTTGATGTCTCCTAGCTCTATGATGTGGATGGTATATTATTTTTATGGATGAGGAGACTGATACGTAGTGATATTTACATTAAAAAGCCATCTGATCCAATAACAGAGAAAATGACCTAATGGACCCTTGTCCTTCAAGTGTCTAAGATACAGGATACCAGGAAGGAGTCACTGACATCCCAAAGAATGCTCAGGCATTGGAACTAGAACTCATGAGCTCCTAGTATATATCTCTCACTCCCTTCCTGGGTTTTGCACATGAGACTTGCCCCAGGGAATACTAGACAAACTCTAGGCATGAGACAGAGGCCATACACCTGCATGGATGCCCAGGGAGAGCAAGACAAAACCAATGGCACTGGACAGTGGCTGGCATCTGGAGCAGGATTATAAGCTCTTTCTTCCTGCTCCCCCAGTAAACTTTTAGAAGGCAGGGATGGTTTGGAGGCTCAGACCCACCCAGTATAGGACATCGGTCCATCCCTCCATGGAGATGCACTGGTACACGGTGAGCATAGAGAACCCAAAGTTGTCAAAGTGGGTGATGCCATGGTTGGGTCCCGGCCAGCCTCCTCGGCACTCGCTGCCATTGATGGTGCAGGGGCGCCCAGAGCCGGTTCTAGCACAGGGTGATGGCTTCTCGTTCTCCACTGTGGCCACAATGTCTGGAAGCAGAAGGCAGTAGCGTTAGGCAAGTGGGCAGTGCTGGAGGCAAGCTGCTCAAAGGTCATTTGAAAGAACAGAGTGGAAGATGAAAACAGACAAGACCAAAACCGGCCTCTGCATCTACAAGTGGCAATAGTTTGATGTTAGAAGAACTCAGAGAACTTTGGAAAGGCTGTTCCTAAGATGAACTGTCCATTGAAGCCCAACTCCTGTTCAGAAGTGACCAGAGGGGTCTTTGTACCTTCTGAGGTTTAAGGAGGGGGCCACTGTCCAGCTAGGGGTGGGCTGGAGACAAGGGGCTTCCATGTTCTGATCTGATTCAGTCTAGGGAGTCACAGTGTACACAGGGTCAGGTCCGCCTTCCAGGGAAGATACCATCAGACTTCAGATCCCACCCTCTGTGTCCCCCAGTCTTCTGTTTCCTCTAAAACTTAGTGTTCTCTCTCTCTCTCTCTCTCTCTCTCTCTCTCTCTCTCTCTCTCTCTCTCTCTCTCTCTCTCTCTCAAAGCCAAAGGTCTACATCAGTTTTCTTCTTCATTGTGACCCACTTTGTTTGTAGAGACAGGGTCTGGCTGAACACAGAGCTCACTGCTTTGTCCATGTTGGCTGGCTGGCTAGCCTCTAGGCTCGGCCTGTCTCCACCCTCAGTGCTACTGCGCCTGGCTTTTTACATGAGTTCTGGGGACCCAAACTCAGGTCCTCGTGCTAGTATAGTAAGTGCTTTACCCATTGGACTCTGTCCCCAGCCACCAAAATCTAGCAGTTTTGACAATATCCTGGCATGCTTTTATTTTAGGATGTTCTACAGCATCCTTCTGTGTTCTGTGATTAGGTCATCCTTGGAACACAGTGCTCTTGCCTCCATACTTACAATGTCAGCTCAGAGCTCTGAAAGTGAGCAGGGAGGCCAGCAAGGGCTAACTTGGGGGTCCCCTAGCTCTAGAAAGCTGGTGGCTATGATCTGAGAGGGGCATTTGAATATTGCTGCTCAGCATTTATTAATGGTTTGGCACCTCTAAATTTGCGCCAAAGCTCATGCTAGACAGTCCCTGCTATCTGCCTAACAGTGCTGATTACAGGATGTGGAAAGTCCTGCTGATGCAAGATGCCAACACTGGTTACAGAGTGTGGACCATTCCGATAAAGGATGAAGCTTCTGTGGGAGAGGACTGGGAAGCTGCCAGCTGAAATCTTGTCAGAGTTCACATTTAGAAGCTAGGTTTGACCTTGCATTGATGGACCCTTGTTGCCCATGGGGCTGGGAAAGCAAATAGCCTCTCCCCCAGAGGCAATGAACACAGGCGCTGGCTGCTCTGGTGAGTTGAATATCTGAGATCTGGTAGAGGTCCATCCTTTTCCTGTATTATCCTTTCTACTCTGAAGATCCTGGTACAGGCCATGCTCAGAAGAGTCTGAGCTAAGGATGAGGCTGAGTTACTAGAGACTGCTCAGGGCAAGAGCCAGAGAGCCTTCTGAGGCATCTGCCACTTCAAGATTGTCTTCATAGTAATGTCAAGATGCTGCTTGGCGATTGGCCTCCCATTCTCTCAATGGAGAGTAGAGTTGTCCAGCGGTCACATGACCATAATGTGACATCAGGGCATGCAGAACAGATGTGAGCTCCAGATCACCTGCCTGATGTCAGGCATTGGGGAGCCTTACAAAAAAAGGCAAAACTGTGTACTAAATAGATTTTTTTTTGTTTGGGAGAATATAGTCACTCTTACAAAAAATATGTTCCTGTTCTCATGGCATCATGAGATTGCTCATAGAAATGAATTGATGTTGTTATATTTGTTCCAAATTCCATATGAATATCAGTGGGTCAGACCTATATAAATCACACTTTTGGGGTCTTAATTACCTGTTGAAGATGTGCACTTTTTAGGGATCCTAAAGCCAACAAGTGAGATCTGCTTCCTTAGTAAGGGAAAAATCCCAAGACTCTGGGACTAGCGCTGACATGAGCCTCAGTGTGGGTTATTTCTGACAATCTACAAAGTATCTCCTTTGAGTCTCATTTAGTCCATGTCCTACAGGTCTAACTTGAGATTCAGCTCAGACAAAAGTGCACTATGGCCGCAAGGAAAGTATGAAGAGAAACTTACGTTCCTCCCAGGCCTGTTTCAATCCCCGGCTGGCTCAGGAAGCCTAGGAGGAAGCAAGCTGTGGCCAAGGCTGACCTCTGAGCTCTGATCCCGTGGGGCTGTCCTTACTCTGTCGTGAACCCAGGCAGGAGATTTCTCTTTCCATGGTGGACAGTGGGGAGGGGTACTGGCTTGGGCTCAGGCTTCTTTAGTAGCTGTGATGGCCCCATTCAGAGTTGAGCTGGGGCCTCTACCCCTCCACAGTCCTATGTGGCTCACCTGTTCCAATGAAGTAGCAAGTCTTGTGCATCTTGCCCTTGAAGAGCTCCAGCCCAATGATGGCGTAGATGATGACCATGAAGAGAACGAGCAGGGCAATGTGGAACAGAGGGAGCATGGCCTTGAAGATGGAGTTGAGGACCACTTGTAGGCCTGTTAGAAACAGCAAGGGGAGAAGAAGTCACTACCTCTATAAGCAGTGGAGTACCCAGGTCATAAAGGGCAGAGGAGGGCTTGGGGGAAGAGGTACTGTCACCCACTGGGCACCCCTGACACCAGCCGAAGGGGTCTGAGCACACGGAACGCTCGGAGCGCCTTCACATCCAAGCCGGCTCCTTTGCTGCTCAGCGGGGCTGTGTTGGTTTGAATAATGTTAACTTGTTCCAGAATCACAGTGAAGACACTGGAGGAGAAAGGATGGAGAGAAGGCAGTCAGCAAACCAGAGGATCCAGAGCACCATGCTCTACCCTGCATCCTACCTTGTGAAGGACCTGGGGGCAGGGGGCAAATGCAGTGCCCAATTATCAGTGCTGAAGAATTTTATTTTCTGAGTCCAAGTTCACCTTTAAGCTATTGGTGATGAATGGTGCTGGATACAGAAAGGGAGGCTTCAGGTTGAGATGCAAGTATGTCTCAGGCACAGACCCTGGCCCTGAGGCTGAGATCATCACCATGAGCTGCAGATTAGCCTCTCACTCATTGGTGACCCAGTGGAAAAAAATCCCAGGGAGGGGAAGTTCTCTCCTGATCTGCCTGGGACTGGCCTTCCAGCCATTGCTGAATGTGGGCTTTCCTGCTCCCCTCCTCCACCTTCAGAGCTCTGAATAGCCCACGGGACTCTCTTCTTAGGAACATTCTCTGACAATGACCCCTGAGTCCATTGTGGGACAATTGTGCTCTATGGAACAATGATTCTGTTCTCCGATGCTCCGTTCATCTCATGTGGCTTCTAACCAAAGCACTTCACAGGGGCCAAGCGGAATCTGAAGATGTTGCATTGTTCCTCGTGGACAGAGGAACACTGAATGAGCAGCAGCTAACTGATGTAACAGTGTCAGACTGCAGGATAGTACAGTGATTAACTGGGCAGCCTTTGGAGCCAAGGATGCTTTGCTTTGTACCCTGCACATGGTACAACCTTGAGCAAGTTACTCAGTTGTCTGCATCTTAGTCTCTTCTTCCATGAAATCAAGGAATGGAAAAGTTGCTAAAGAATCTTATGTGCAAAACACATGGTAAGTCCTCGATAAATGTGACTGTTACAATTGGGCGATGATTAATAGAAGTGATGTTATAGACTAACAAAATCTCATTTGTTAAAATTCTGACACCTAGTAACTCAGGATTAGGGCTATTAAAATGAGTTTGCCAGGGTGGGTTGTAATCCAATTTGATGGGGGAAATTTGAATGTACAAAAGATGCATATACTTATACGGGGGAAATTTGAATGTACAAAAAGACATCCAGGGTGCATACTTACAGACAGACTACATAAAGACACAGGGTGAAGGTGGCCACTTACAGCCAAGGAGAGAGGTCTGGGGACACCAGGCCTGTCCACACTGGACTTTGGCTTCTGTCCCCAGAACGATTTGAAACAACTCTCCATTGTGTAAGTTCCCAGCTGCAGTCTGATGGCCACCCCAGTTCACTAGTACAGACTACTATATGCCCACATTTGTGTGCTCCAATGACACCATAGTGTAGGTCTGTAGAACCAATGTACAAATGGCAAAGGTGGCCAAAGGAGCCACTCACATGTCCTCTTGCACATGGTGCAGGGAAGATGAAGGAACTGAGAGCTGGTGAAGTCGTTTGTGACCTGCAGGCAGGTATTGGGGGTCACTGGTTCATTTCCCGCCAACACTGACCACACCCACCAACACAGAGCACAATGCTTAGGTTTCATCTTGCGTCTGAGCTGCTGGTAGTGTCTGTGGGCAGTCTTTGGGGAAGATCTGACTCCAGCCCCCAGCCAGTTCTTACCCCAGAAAGACAATGATGAAATCTAAGACATTCCAGCCACTGCGCAGGTAAGCATCCTGATGGAAGAGAAAGCCGTAGGCTATAATCTTCATAGCAGCCTCAATGGAGAAGACAATGAGGAAGAAGTATTCCAATTTCTCCTGGAGGGGGGAGGAAGGTGGCAAACACAGTCACACTTTCCTGCTTCACACCCCCAGGGTCCCTGACTTGAGCTCCATTTGTCCTGCAGACACCAGCCTCTGCCACTTCTAGATGCCTCCCCATGACAATGCTCTACGCCCTTCAGCTCTTCACTCAAAGGTCCCTCTGCCCACCAAGTGCAATTAAAGCCACTTCTAACCTCTTAGCTCTTCTTCCAAGCTTAGTGTTGTCCCATTGACACCACCCAAAGTGCCATGTATGTGCTTTGATTACATTCATTAACTCTTCCCTCACCAGAATATAAACCCCACAACACGGTGGGATTTCTGACCATTTCCCACCTTACTTCCTGGACCTAGAGTTGGATGAACTAATCAATGATCCAATGCTAGCTAGTTTTTTGTTTCTTTGTTTTTTTGTTTTGTCTTTTTTTCGTTTGTATACTTTTGTCAATTTAGTACAAGCTAGAATCATTGTGGGGGATTCTCAGTTGAGAAAATGCCTCATAGGATTAGCATACAGGCAACTCTGTCAGGGTTTTCTTGATGAATGATCGATGTGGGAGGACCCAGCCACTGTGGGCGGGTGGTGCCAACTGTGAGCATGTGGGCCTGGGATGTATAGGACAGTAGGCTGAGCAAGCCGTGAGGAGCAAGCCAGTAAGCAGTGCTCCTCCATGGCTCTACCACCGTTCCCGCCTCCAGTTCCCACCCTAGGTGCCTCCATTTGACTTCCCTTGGTAACAGAGTGCAACCTGACAGTTATAAGATGATGGTGGTGGGGCTGTGTCAGAGCAATAGAAATCCTAAGACAGGTCCCCTTCCCAAGTGACTTCCGGTGTGGGCATTTCCCCTCTCCTAACACTGAACTAAAGGTAGGAAATAGGGTGGTCTTAACACCCCAATGATGCTCTCTTGGGGATCAAGATCCTTTTCTCTTGTTTATTCTCCTGGCATATCCCTTTGCACTTCTACCATAGCTGTCTCCAGGCAGCTTCCCCCAGGCAGGGTAATGAGAAAATGGAGTGCCCTGTGTAAGAGGTTGCTGAGGGGCTGAGGTGTCGGCTCAGTCTCTCTCTGAAGATGACCTTGCTGACTCCTCTATACCCTGTCCTGCAGCCTGATCCTCTGGGTCACCCTGAGCCTATCCAGGTCACCCTTTCTCTACTCAGGGCCCAGGCAAGAGCTATTTCTAACTTAGAAAACAGTTTCCTCCTGGCTGGGCTCCAGGTTGAAACGCCTCTTCTTGCAGCTACCTGAACTCTGGCTTGGTGGTTTCCAAAGGTTCTGCTCTTCTGGGCTCTACACGCAATCCCAGTCTCCTGACAGGGTATCAGGGCTGTACACCCCAGCAGGTGGTTTCACTGATGCATACAAAATTGTTTCAACAAGAAAGACTCACAACCCAGTTCCCCTATTAGTCACCAAGTAGTACCCATTTCCAGTAAAGCACCTCAGTACTAGGGTCTCTCGAAGAACTCTTCAGGGGTCTCTTTATTATGACTCATTTTTCTTTATTATGGACACAGCAAGATAGGGAACCTGGCCCCTCAGGAATGATTTGGAAGATATAAAAGGAGAAACAGAAGCATATATGAGCCAGAACTATTCTTGTTTTGTTTTGTCTTTGGTTTTCGAGACAGATTTTTCTGTGTAGCTCTGGCTGTCCTGGAACTCACTCTGTAGACCAGGCTGGCCTTGAACTCAGAGCTTCCACCTGTCTCTGCCTCCGAAGGGCTGGGATTAAAGGAGTGAGCCACCACCTCCTTAGGCCTATTCTTTTTAACTTTGCCCTCAGCTCCTCTTCAGTTTGTAATCTCAAAGCTTTCTCCTTCCAAACATAGAGTGTGCAATTGAAAGGCACCTCCATACTATTCCATTAACAGGGTTGTTACTAGCCTAGGCTGAGCATCACGGTGTGTGTGTGTGTGTGTGTGTGTGTGTGTGTGTGTGTATTGTGGAACAAATCTTGCTTCCATACAAGAGAACTTCCAGGGGCAATCTGGAGACCATCCCTGTTGAAAGGGAAGGGGTGACGCTATTGTGGAGTGTCTCCTGGAAATCAGCTGGGTGGTCTTCCCTTTAGATAGCAAGTATCTGGTAGTCAGGCCCATCTCTCAGGGAAAGGCATATGTAAGGAGAGAGAAGTTAAGTCAGCATGGAGATTTTCAGGTTGATTCAACCCCCATGGGACAGACAGGAGAAGTTCTGTTGAGGGAAAGGCAAACAGGACCCAAAATAGTTGTCGTGTTCACAGACCGGGCAGCTGGCCATGGATACCAGAGAGCTGCCGGCACCTGCTCCTGTCTATCTATTGCTTGGCCACAGAGCAAGTTCGCAGGGGCTGTGGGCCTTAGGTGGGGGTCACTTGCCCAAGAGCTCCAAGATCCAACTCTCTTTATTTACCACTCTGCAGCCTAACACGGGAGTGAACACAGCATGCCCCTTGCTGTGTAGACATGAACCAGCAATGTGTTCATTCTTGCACTATAGGGACAGTGTTATCAGTGTTACACTGTGCTAGCTCCATGCCTCTCTAGATCATGTGTTGTCCACAGAAGAATAAGGGCTATATACACTGCCCAGGTATTTATTAAGCTTGAGACTAACTGGCTTAGCTGTCATCCTGTAACCAAAGTCAGAGCCTTCTGAGAGCATTTCCATGAGGGTTGGTGGGGAGTCAGCTGTCAAAGGTGGGAGGCAGGAGAGTGCCCTTTCTCCTTGGCTATTTCTTTACTCATTTAGGAACTTCAGTTTCCTTGTGATGGTTAAGAGCTAATTCAGTGGTTAAGAGCACTGGTTGTTCTTCCAGAGGACCCCTGTTCAACACCCAACACCCACTTGGTGGCTCACAATCATCCATAACTCCAGTCCCAGGGGATCTAATGCCCTCTTCTGGCCTCCATGGCAATTGCACACACATAGTGCGCATATACACATATATACCCACACATGTAAAATAAAATAAATTTTCTTTTAAAACTAAGCCAGTTGACCCCTGTCTTCAAAGAGCTGTCATGAGGATTAATGGCATCCTGTAAAAGATGGTGACCCACTGCTCAGTGGGTCACAGGCCTTCTTCACACATGGCTCTTTGTGGAAGGGTTCTGCTACTTATACCATGGCATCTTTGTGCTTTCTTGGTCTTCACAGGGATGCTGGTTGGGGATACATCAGTGAGTGGTACACCAAGGCATGTCTTTATCCAACCAGGAACTTAACACATTTGACCCTGAACCTCTCTTCTTAATCCCGCTCTTCCTCACAAGGCCCTGTATTAGCCAATAGTGTCAAGATGGCGTCTTTCTGGGCTTGGATCCCATCAGATCCAGACCTTTCTCTCTCTGATGTCTGATTCGTCTATCTGCTCTCCATTGGAGCTGCCCCTTCCCCTGGCCTGTCTCACACTCTCTAATCTGCAGGCACTTGCTGTCTTTGATGCCCACCTCTCTCCTAGCTCCTCTCTACTCTGGGTTCTTCACTCCTGGTCTCCCATGGCCACATGGTTTGACAGATAAACCCATAGAGTAGGTGGTCTCTTATGAAATGACCCCCGCTGACCCTGACTGCCAGGGCACTGGCCTGTCCAGTGGGATGTCTTTCAGATTTTCCAGGTGACCTAGCCTCTCAGCCTTTGCTTATCTAGGCTCATATGACTTCTCTGATTGGCACCCAAGAGAACCTGCCTGCGTGTCTTCTGTATTGCCTGGGACCCTGTTTGTTTTCCAGTGCCTATGCTGAGTTGCAGCCTCCTAGGGCAATCTCATCTCCCCATGTACTGACTGTAGGAGTCCCAGTGGGTTTTGGCTCCAACAACAAGTGAGAGGGGACATTCCCCATTAGGAACAGGATTTGGGTAAGATGCTAGGGTCCCTTATAATAGGGCGTCTCAGGGTGAGAACTAGGAGCCAGGAACAGCAGGGTTTGAAGGCTGCATACGCCTATCCCTTCCTGGGGTTAGCTTTCCCCTTATACACAATTATTGGCTTAGAATTGGACCTTTGCTATTTCCTCTGCCTGGAATGCTATTCCCAGGGGCTCACTGTCTTCTTTCTCTCTGGCTCCAGCTTATGATTGCTCCCTCTATGTTACTCTCCCTACTTTCCAGCTTCTTACTGAAGACACATCACTTTGTTTTGTAGACTTTAAGACTTAAGTTGACAGCTGTTTATCCACCTAACTGTCCCCTGACATGAATGAATACGGGGCCATTTGCTCAGTTTCTTGCTACGTCACCTGCATCTGGAAAGGTGTCTGCCACATGTGTTTGTGGGCAGTAGTGAGCCCTTCTGCCTAAGAGACGAACTATGGGCTTGGATGGTCCTACAGATGACTGCTACCAAGAGGCAAGATGAGATCAATGGGTCATCGAAGAAGCTCTGTGAAGACCCCACTGCAATTAGCTTCTAAGTGTGACCAGATGACAAATGTGGCCTTGTCAGTCACATAGCAAGTCCCAAATGGCACAAGTGAAGTAACCTCACATAGCAGATTGGAAGTCCCAAGCAACAAACAGATCCTGACACCAGACTAGGAGAGATAGTTTTTGACAGTGGAGCAGACTCTGCTCTCCTGGACTCATGGGAAGGCTCAAAAGCTTCCCACAAGCAGCTTCACCATCTCCAATAGCTCCACCTACAAAGGCCTTCATCACCAGATACCCAATGCAAGAGGTCCTCCCACACACAGGCCTCTTATGGGCCTTCAAGAGCTGCACTTGGTGTGTGAGTCTGACACAGGCCATGCATCTTTGCATTGTTACATTAGAGCCAGCCGTTCCCAAAATCCAGGGCTGAGAAGACCAGGGTTCACAATGCATATCACTTGCATTGCCTCTATTAGCATCTCCAGTGACTCCCACCTGGGCATGCCTTGGGTTTTGAGAAAAGATGGTGGCAGCCAGCCAGACTCCTCTGCAAAGGGGCTTGCCCAGCACAGTGTCCCTGTCTGGGCCACAGAAGCAGCTGTCCTCATTCCTTCTTTTTCTGTCCTGCCACAAGGGCTGTGGCCTGGTCTGCATTCCTGTCTGAGGGCTTTCCGTATCCCCTATGGATGGCTCTCAGGTCTACAGGGTTCTCTGAAAAAACTCCAGGGACGTTTTCTGGGAGAGGCTAAAATGCAGTGTCGGGTAAAGGGCTCCTTTCTTTAGGGCCCAACCATGCGATCTGCACAGATGTGAAGTATATAGAAGCCAGAGGTTCTGGACTCATGGGGTTCACGTGCTGGGGCCTGTTTGCTTCAAAGAGGTCAAGGGAATTTGATGGGAAATTTCATGGGAACATGGCTAGAAGCTGGGCTGAGGGTGCAGCAGGGGCCAGCAATCCCTTCCCACCTGGGGCCTCCCAGCCAGTGCTTCAGGACAGGCTGACCTTTTATAATGGTAGTGGCTGCCATCTCCTGGTTTCACTGTCCTTGTTTATGGGGAATGGCTCACTTATTATTGGATAAATCTATGGCATGACTTCCTGTTTTTGTTCTCAAGGAGATTCATCTCAAGATGAGAGGTCCACAGGGTGGGGTTCACTATGGCCCCAAGATAAGATAGGATCTGAAAACTCTACAACTCCTGAAAATGGGGGTCCGTTCAGCTTTGCTCAGGTTCCTGTCCCAATAAGAGAACAGAAGGCCTGCGGTTCCTGTGGCCTTAGCCCTGGAAAAGACACCACTGAGGACAGACAAGAGGCCAGGTAACCACGGTCACCAAGAACAGTTGCGGCCAGTGCTTTCTGGCCTCCAGGCTCAAGGGAAGCAGGGGGTATGTTCAGAACTCAAGTAAGGGTCTCAGATGTGTTCACAGGCAAACAAGACAGTGTGGACTGGGCCTCAGTGCTGATGCAGGCACCATATTTTCTGCTTCCCATATGAAAGAAGCAAGAATATAGGAAGAAGAGAGGTTTCTGATGGGAGCGCTGGGCCCCTGCCCCACCCCCAGACCTTGCCAGCACTTCTCTGGTGAGCCAGCATGCTGGGTCACTGCTCAGCCCCTGTCTAGTAGCTGGGCCTGGAATCTCCCTGACACTTCATTCTAGAGGGTTTGGAAAATGACCGGTTGAGGAGTGAGTGAAGTTGCTATATTTAGTGCGATGAACCCTTGCTCAAATGGACAAGGTCTGGGTGAATCACTCATGCCATCTTACATCTGGGGGGGGGTCTTTACCCACTTCTTCCCCTCCACACTAGATTCTTCAGGTCAAGGGGGCAGACATGTTGGAAGCATCTAGCTCTGGAGATGGGGCTGACTGACAGAGAGGAGAAAGCGGAAGGCCTCACCTAGGAGGGCTGGGGATGGGACTGTCTTGGGTGATAACCGAGATCAACTAAGCTTTAGTTGCTTGCCGGGACCTCTTCTAGCCACATACATTAACGGAACCCTTGAACACTAAGCACCCTCGCACCCACTTGACAGATAAGAAAGCCAACACACAGAGAAGAATGAACAGCTTCTTAGAAGCACACAGCCAAGGGGCAGAGCTAAAATACGTGTGCAGAGAGTCTAAGCCAAAACTGCACAGTCTCAACCACCAGTCCATGATGAAGAAGGAGAGGCATCATAGGCAGTTGTTGGAAACTACCCACAATCCCATACTGCCCCTGCAGTCCTGGGCACAGAGTGACATCGGCTGTGAGCTATCTGTGTTACAAGGGCAGAGGACAAAGCAAATGAACTCTGATTGTGTAGTACCTATGTACCAGGCTGTATATGAGGGCATGTCACAGAGATCTAACAGTTCTGAAAGGAGATGCGCTGTCCCCCCACCCCCGCCGGGCAGGGCAATGGAGACTGAGTGGAAGTGCCCACAAAGGCTCAGGCCTGTCTGAGTTGGTGCCCTGGCTTTTCTCCTCGTGTCCTGAGTGTGGCATATACCACATATACTGCTGGTATAAATGTGTACAACTGATGTGGATGATCATTTGTCAATGTTTACTAATAATGGTTATACCCATAACATCAACTCCTTTTAGGTATAATGCCTAAACATATGTTCACAGCAGTCCTTCTTATAAAAGCTCTAAGCTGGAAATTATTTAAATGTTCACCAGCAACGTGATGGATAAGAAAATCCATTGAAAACTACAGAATGATGAGAATGTTAACTAAAAGGCCTTTGTTATTTAGGCCCATGTGGTTCATCCATCAGAGGGGCAGATTCGTCAACAGAGTATATCCAGAAAGGGAGCTGAGCCTGTCCAGAGAGGAGAGAGTAAGTTCTGGGGTGGGGCAAAAGCTAGGGAATCTCTTTAATTTTCACAGATCCTTTATGGAAGCACGCTTGTACAACAACATTAGGAGCTTTATGTTGAGAGTGCCTCTGTTTCTAGATCCCCAGGTTGATTTAGAACAAAATCAACATGCTCTAAACAAAACCCTATGCTCTGAAATCAAGGGCAGAGTGGGGCCCTGCCGAAAGACCCAGCTTCCCCAGGTGGTGAGGCCGAGTGGGCCACTGGCTGCAGGCATCAGCAGGACATTCTGGACCCTATAAAAAGACAAATACCCTGGCTGCCAGAAGCTTAGCCTCTAGCCTTGTGGAGGACGCCAGGTGGCAACCTGAGCCCCAGGAATGTGACAGAGCCCTGAAGTGTCCTATGATGGCTTAGGGCTGGCTGCTCTGGAGCTGATTGGGCCATAGCCTGGAGAATAAGCTCACAGTGCCCCATGCAGCAGGCAATGTGTCCTATGGCTGTTAGGAAAAGCCAGCAAGAGTTTGGAAGCACTCTTGTAATGTCAGGATGTATTTTTTATTATTAATAGGCTTTTTTTTAAACATGTGTTTGTTTGCCTGCTTATTGGAGGAGGGTATGTCACTGAGTGAAGAGGTCAGAGGACCATTGGTGTAAATTGGTTCTCTTTTTACCATGTGGGTCCTGGAGAATCTTACACAGGTTATCAGGCTTGGCAGCCATTGAGCCATCTGGTCAGCCCCACAACAGAACATTTTAAAAGTTATTTAACTGTCTAAGGCAGGAGTCTGTCAACCTCAACCCTAACTGACATTGGGCTAAATAAATCTGCTTGTCGGTGCCTGTGCATGCATCCCTGCCCCCACCTCCATGATTCTAGACATTGCAAATATCCCTTGATGGGTACAAGTCCTTTTTCGGTCTGTTCCTCCTTTGAAAACCACTGCCTTGAGGGGTGTTCTTGTGTTTTATTCTCACTATTGGGTCTTGTAGAGATGGGCTTCTGCCGGTGGTCCTACCCCCGCCCCCCGCCCCGTTAATTTTCTTGCCTGTAGGCTGTGCAGACCCTCTGGTCCTGCTGTGTCCTTTCTCCATGGTCACTAACCACTCTCCTTCCAGTGCTCTGTGACCCGGCCTTGCCCTCCTGTTAAGCATTGTCTTATGTTCCTCCTGTATGTAAATCAGTACAGCTCGATTTATGAAAGTCACACTTTGATGCCCTTATATCTTTGAGAGGAAAGAAGAGATTATAGTGAAAGCAATCTGTTTCTAATCATTAATTAGGGACTCTGATCATCATTGAGGTTCTCACGGGTCCCCTAAAGTCAGCCAAGACTTCAGTGGTGGCCCTCCCCAAAATCCTTTTCAGTTCAACTGAAGTCAGACCCGGAGCAGAGCCTTTTCAGAGCTTGAGTTTTGGGCAAGACAGCAGAGTCCAGAACTGGGCTGGGATGCAGGCCCTGGGCTTCAGTCTTCTGAGCTGCATGCGGATGTACTTGACCATCTTCTTACATCCCTGACAATGAAATCCCTTTGGGGACTCTTCCTCATCCTCCATTGTCCCAGGAGACTGCTCAACAAGGCTGCATCAGTCACAGCCCTCACCTCCACCCTGTGCCAAGCTCCATCCTGAGCAAGTCAGTCCCGAAGGGTAGAGTGAACCCACCAAGCATTTTCTTTCTAGCCAGAGCAGTAGTTTTAAGAGTCAAGAGAAGCAGGATTACAGTGAGGAGCCAGAGCACCGACCTGCTTCCTCTCTGCCGTCTCTCCTCCACTGCTGAATGGTTTGCCAAGGTGAGCCAGCTGGGTGGTGACCTGGCCCCTTTGTGTCTGAACCACACTGGATAGGAATGGGTCCTCAGCAAACACTTAGTGTTGCTGTTGCCCATGATGATGAGGAAAACCAGGAAGACTGGGCAGACACACTGGGGCCTCAAAGAGAAATGAGAGGCTGAAGAGAGCAAGGTCACATAGTAGGTTGGGTGATACCCACTACAGGGGATCAAACCTAGGATGTAAGCATGCCAGCCAAGCATATTATCACTGAACTACATTTCCCCAAAAGAAGGAAGGGTTCTCTTTTATCTGAAATAATTACTTGGCATGGCTATTGAGGATTATATCCTTGGATTCTAGAACAACCTTGGGATCTAGTGACTGGGGCTGCCTGGCTGGGTCACCCACTCTCAGTGTGAAGCTCCTAAGGTTTGATGTACAAAGCATTACAGCCCAGAAGACCCTCATCCCCACAGAAGCCTCTCCCAAGTATACCAGGTTATCTCACCACAAACAAGGATGCTGAAGGAACATGAAACAAACACATCCAAGAGCACATTTCCATGAAGGGGCTGGGACTCAGGAGCATCCATTCTAGCCCAGATCCATTGCCCTAACCACCATGCTATACCACTCCCTCCAACGTGGCTGATTTTAGAGTTCACATCCTCATCCACCACCATTCATAAGGCTGTCCAGGCTAATTACAGTCTGATCCTCATCTTGCTACCCTTTGTATTGCTACTACTGTGTATTGCCATAATCCTTGCCCTATGCAGTCCCCGGTTTCTTCTTCTTCTCCAAGAGGACCTATGGTTTCCCTGACGACACAGAACAGGCAGAATCAGAAGGGTACCCCAGGCCCAAATAGAGGTTCGATATTTTCATGAAATGTTAGGTTTTTGGGGGAACAGCCCATCCCCTTAGACAAATGCCAAGGCACCCGGTCATAATCATGGGTCCAATTCTCATACTTGGTTTGTACAAGGCTGGCAGGAAGCCATTTCTATCTGTCCTACATTGTAGCTGGTGTGGCACATGCCACAGCAGAAGAGCTCTGTCACCAAATACCCAGGTCTGCAGAACCATTTTTCCCAGGTATAGACATCGATACTTGTATCTCACATGGTAGAGTCTGAATTTATCAGACTTCCAAGCTGTCTTGCTGAATGACCACCCCCCCCACTCTGAAACGCCAGTGCCATTCTCATTTCTCCAAGCTCTGTCTCTCTTCCCTCTTTGGCCACCAAGCCCCCCCCCACCGCCCCATTCAGCCCACTTCATAAATATTTCTCTTATCTATCTCCATCTCCAGAGCCGGGCTCAGTTTCTGCAGACACAGCTCCGAGTACCTTTCCTTAGCTCCCATTTCACCCAGTCTGTGCCCCTTGGGGTAGCCTGAAAAGCTTTTTAAAATGCTACCTGATGGGCTGAAGAGATGGCTCTGTGGTTAAGAGTACTAGCTGTTCTTCCAGAGGACTTGGGTTCAATTCCCAGCACCCATATGGCAGCTCACAACTGTCTGTAACTCCAATTCCAGGGGATCCCACACCCTCACATAGACATAAATGCAGGCAAAACACCAGTGCACATGAAATAAAGATAAATTAAATTTTTTTAAATGCTACCCTAAGCTCTCTAGTCTTGCACCCATCCCTTTGCTCATGTAGCTCCAACCCAAAGCCTTCTGCTGAGCCCATACCCCACCCCAACCTCACCAAGTGTCTGGTGTTTACTGGAGGAGAGGAGGAACCCATTCATATGTTCTTATTCAAAAAGTGGGAAATTCCTGCTCATAAAGGTGCTAAAACAAACAAACAAAAAGCTATTTACCTTTTTCACATCATCTTTCTCAAATTGTCATGGCATTAACCACCAATTGACTCTTGTATGGGGAAGGCCAGACCTTTGCAAACACCTCATAATTCCTCCTCTAGTATGGTCACCTCCCAACAGCTGCTATCCTGTGACCCAGCTAGGTATGAACCACACTGGTTAGGATATGGGTCCTCTGGCAAACATTTAATGTTGCTGCACTAGATATGAAGAAAGGGAATTGGGCACTCCACATCACACAAGTTTACTACTGCTGTCCATGGTGAACAAACACAACCTCAGGGCACCTAGACTTCCACTCCAGGAGACACTGTCTCCCGCTGTGGAGGGCCTGGACCCTGGACTCCAGCTCTGCAGAGCATCCCAGTGCATGCGCTATCGAATGGCCAGCCCAAGGTGGAGACATCCACAACCATGTTCATGTCTGAGACATCAAAGGATTTGTCTTCTAACCAGGCCTTCCCCACACCCAGGGAGTCCAGGGCCCCAGGGAAGGAAGAATCTAAGAACCTGTGGTTTGAGTCGGAAGTAGCAGCATTTGAGCGAGTGGGAGTCAAGTCTCTGAGCTCCAAGGATATGACTCACTGTCCCAGTGGACTCTACTTACAAAACCTAAATTCAAAGGGGAAATTAAAACTTCAATGCCATGACCAAGAGCATTCATTCCAAGGGAAATGCAGCACTGAACAGGTACATAGCCACAAGGCTGGCCCTAGCTGCATCCTCTAGGCCTCGGGTTAAATATTTTATCTTTTGGGAAGCCTCTCTGACCCCAAGACTAGTTTACATTCTCTTCTTCAGACCTCACATGCTCCTCATTTAACTTTTAAGCACATCTTTAACTGGTTATGTTGTAATTATTTGTTTAATTGATTAAATTAGTTGAGCTCTGTGACAATGGGAACTTGGTTCGCAATGACTTCTCTGGAGTATTTCCAGGCCTAGCATAGACACTAAATATATATTCATAAGATTAAAAGAAAATTAATTTAGATTTTCTCTTGGAGTCTCCATTTTTAGAGCTAAATGTTGTTGTAGGCAACAGGAATATTGCCGGCTTTCTGCAGGCTCCCAAGTAGCCTACATAAGAAATGCTCAGTCTTCCCTGTCCCCTGTCATTGCCCTCTTCTGGGTGTTGGTGAGACGGATATATGATGAACAAGTAGTGGTGAGGAGGCCCCAGCCGGAAGCTGCCTTTGGCCCTGGGCGTGGCCTGTGCTCTCTGGACTTCACAGGAGAGGGTTCAGATCAGAGTTATTGGCAGGTGGTTGGTGTCCCAGGGTGTGCAAGCTTATCCCACAGGTGATGCTGGCCAGCTAGCCCTCTGCATACTCACTGTGGTATGTCTTGGAGATCTAGGGTTGACTGAGGAGCTGTAGCTCCAGCCCCACAGACTGAAGGGATACACCACAGGACTATTCAGAAAACCATTTTGTTTCAAGATGGAAGATTCCCATAATCACTAAGGTGTGGTTTAGCGTTCTTAAAAGAAGGCAATTTCTTGCAAAAATAGTCAACTTCCTCTGGGTGTGTGTCCCTGTGGGTATATACACATATTCATATGTGTGCAGAAGCATGTGTATGTGTGTGTAGGCTTGTAGAGACCAGAGGACAACCTAGGGTGTCATTCCCCAGGAGCTGGCCACCTTGATTTTTGAGACAGAGCTTCTCACTAGAAACTAGAACTCACTGATTCAGCTAGGATAGCTGAATTCATCTAGGATTCTTTCATCTCCACCTTCCCAGTGGGAGGATCATAAGCACACAACATCAAAAACATTCAGCATCTTAAAGTACACGTGGAACCAAATTAAGAAGTCACAGAGTGTGGGGTAGACCAAGGACTCTCCCTGAATCCATGGACATGGATAACTGAGCTTCTCTTGTAAAGGCCCTGGCTGCACACAGCAGTTTCTCTGGCTGCAGAGACTGCACTTGCCCTGCCCATATTTAGTTTCTCTCTCTTTCCATCCTAGGAACTCACTTATTTCCATTCCTAGCAAGCACGCACTTAGCACCCAGCTTCTCTCCAATTCAGAATAGATTACCATGGAAACCAGCCCGAGGAGAGGCAGAGATACACACTCTTCTCTCTGGCCCTGGATGTATGGAGATGGGTGTCCTGTCTCCAGGGCCTGTGGTTTCAGTACAGGAGAAAGCTCTGGAGAAGGCAACTCCATTGACCTGTCCTGTTAATTATTATTATTATTATTATTATTATTATTACTGAGTGGAACCCAAGGCCTTCTGGATGCTAAGCAGGTATCCCACCAACTCACATTCCCAGTCAGCTCTTTGTTTTTCAGTGGACTTCTCTAGAAAACCTATTCTGTACCACTTTGAGGATACAGCTAACGTAAGCACAGGATCCATGGGCTGGAGAGATGGCTCCAGGGTTAAAAGTGAGGACTGCCCCTGCAGGGGACCGAAGTTCAGTTCCCAGAACCCACATTGGGCAGCTTATAACCATGCTAACCCCAGTTCCAGAGGATCTAATGTCATCTTCTGGCCTCTGAGGACATTGTAAATGCCCACACAGGGTCACACATGTATACATATATTTTGAAAATAAAAATATTTTTAAAATAAATATAAGAGCAACTTCCAGAGTTAGTAAGACCAGAGTATGGGGCCCTAATAGAAGTATCCTACATGCTGTACCTAAACTCCAATCCTCAGGGTTATCATGGGTGGGGTTTTGTTTTATTTATTTATTTCCCTACTTACTTGTTTTCAGAGAATCTAATATTATAGCATGGAGATTGCTGTGGAAGTTCAGTAATTCAGAAATGAAAATTACTCAGTACAGAACTTGCTGTGTTGTTGGTGACGGGGTAGGAGAATGTCACTGCAGATCTGAAATGCCCTTTCTGTAGATTTCTATATCATATACCCCTAGAAGGCAAGCTCACTGGGAACAGCGTTCTGGATTTTATCCAGAGCAGGAGGTTAGTCTTCAGCATCCCTGATTCACTCTGCTATGGCCCAGTTCCGTGCCTGTCAACTTAGGCGAGTTATTGGGAACGATCCATGAGTTTGTGCCCATGGGATGCTTGGCATAGTGAATGCTGACTGATGGGTATCATGGAACTGAGCTGAACAGGCTCGATCTGGTAAAGCTGCAGGGCCACTGAGCAGCTCAGCAGCATGAGAACATCAGTCTGTGTTATCAGGAAGCCAAGCCATCAGTTTCGCCCGCCAGAGCAAAGGGGGACTCCCGGCTGGGGCTGAGGAATGCAAAAGGAAGGGTGGGAAGACTTTCTTACCAGGCCGAGGTTCAGAGTGTTGTTGTCATCTTCGGGCATGGGCAGGTACACTGCCAGAGCCACACAGTTGGCAAAGATGGTAAGCAAGATGATGGTCTCAAAGGGTCTGATGCCAGGGTTAAGGAGAGCCCGGAGTCATCTGTGAGATGTGTAAGGTTGAGGGAAAGAGACTGCTAATGGCCAGTCTGGAAATCATGTACTACTAAACTAAGAGACAGACAGTCCACACAATGATTTGTGGGCACTTGTCCCCCAAAATGTCCAGGGAGACTGGGGGAGGTTGATGTTTGTTCAATAGGACTGGGAAGAGGCAAGATGGAGAGACAGGAGCAGATCTTCAGAGTTCTGTTCGCATACTCATGCATAGTCTTGCACTTACACATCCTCTTCCCAGAGACACCTGCCTCCCAGCAGCCATTTCCAAAGGATGCTCTCGAATCCATCCCTTCCAGACTTACTGGTCGTTTAGAAAGCAAGTGTGAGGGAAGGTAATGGAGACAGAGTTCTTGGGTGTATTGTTTGGAAGCAAAGGGCATTCTATGTAGATAGATTTGGATAAAAAATGATACTCTCTTTCCAGCAATTTCTATGTTTGGAGACATGGGATGAGCCTGGCACAGAACAGACCTGAGGGTGGGGTGGGCCCAGGGGAGTGGAGAATGAAGAGAAGGGACAACCTGTCAGGGGAGGGAGGGGTCAGGAGGTGATGTGGTCTAGAACAGTGAGCTAAGAGAATCAGGCCTGACCGAAGACCCACCGACTCTATGTGATTCCGCATCTCCCAACTCTTCTGTTATCCCCACACACACACATTCTCCTTTTTCCCCAAGGAACAGCTGGTGGAATCCCACTCTTCCAGAGCATGTCAGAAATATTTCAAATATTCCTGACTCTCCGAACCCACTCAGCACAGGCCTTCCCTCTGTAGGCCCTCCTTCCCCCAAATAACCCAGATGTTTTTACCATTCTTCCAGAACTCATGCAAACCCAAAGAGAGATCAAGGCCCCTGACACCAAGACACTACTTCTGAACTAAAACACCCAAGTTTGCTCACCAGCATCCAGAAACCACTAAGGGTAGGCCTTTTCCTCAAATCCCCAGCTACATTTGTTTTTGTTTTGTTTTGTTTTTAAAGATTTATGTATTTATTATGTATACAGTATACAGAAGAGGATACCAGATCTTATCATAGATGATTGTGAGCCATCATATGGCTGGTGGGAGTCGAACCCAGGACCTCTGGAAGAGCAGTCATTGCTCTTAACCTCTGAGCTATCTCTCCAGTCCCCCCCTCCCCCCAGCTCCATTTGTAACCAAGACGAGTCAGAAGAAGTTGATCCTGGTCTGTCTCTCTCACACACCCCATGGAGGATTTCCTTGGAAACGTCTACTCCTTCCCCCTTCTTACCCCAAACCTCGAGTGATACCCCATCATGTAGAGACTTGAGCACACTTAGAAACAGCTCCCACGAGTACAGGCCCTTCCCAAGATGATCAGTAGCTTTCTCTGGCTATTATCTGTGATTTGAATGATCTCCTCAGGCCCCAGGAAGCTCTTCTTCTTTCCATTGTGGTGGAGACCTTCCTGCCTTCCTTCACCAAGATCCCTTATGCTGGTCTGAGGTATTCGAATAGATGCTAAATGTCTGAGCTCTGTGACCACCCCATCCCCTTCTCCTGCCTCCCACCTCTCTCTCCCACTTGCTAAGGTGCTAGAAAGGATACTTCCATTCCACGATGCTGATGCAGGCCTTCCTCAGGGGGTTCTGGAGAGTCAAGCAGAACAAGGCTCTGGGTGGCCTTGGCAGAATCTCAGGAACAGGTTTCTTGGGCTGTTTCTTCCTCAGGCCCTCATCCTGGGGTGAAGACGGCTCCATGGCTTCCCTGACACTCCTCTCTTTTCTTGCTACCCCAGCCTGCGGCCCTCTCCTCCCTGTGTCCCCAATGCCCCCACCTTGGGGACTGGGCCTGACTGAGCCTGTCCTGCTGAGGCAATCAGACAGGGCGGGCGTGGGGGTGGAAGGATTACTACGTTCTCTGCTCCCAGCGAGTAAAATTAGCCCATGCTGCCCAGCCCAAGCTCCTGAGGCCAGGCAGCTGTCATTCTCCAATCCAGCCAATGACATCCCAAACTGCCCCCAAGGAGGGCAAGGGCTGGGGGCAAAGGGGTGATTTATACCAGGGCCTGAGGTGGTGCAGGGGCAGTGGGAGACAGGAAAGCTTTGGAGCTGGGCAATGGGGTTCAGGAAAAGGAGCTGGTGGTGGTGTGGAGCCGCAAACTAGACAGGCCTCTTGTGCTGAGATTAAGTTTCTTTCCAGCCCAGTTCTGTGGCTTTATCCAGAGAAGGTGCTGGATGGTGGCCCAGCTCAGTACATCTGCACCCACTCCAGTCTCAGCGTCTGTCAGCATCAGCCCAGGACCTCCACGCCTTCTCCTGTCAGAAATGGAGCTCCCACTGAGGTGAAAGACTGCCAGGCACCCATGATGTACATGGCTCTTACATAGCCCTGCCCCTCATAGCCCTCGCTATACAAGGTCTGTGTGCTTTCTCTCTGGACCCCTGGCCCCTCTTGCACATGGTCTCAGCATACATTAAGCTCTCTGGGATTCCTAGTTGACTACAAGCTAGCAAACACCCCGTATGCCTTTGTAGCAAGTATTCTGGGCTGGGGAATCAAAGAAAGAAAAGGAACAAGATGGCACAGACAATAATTCAGAATCTCAAATCCAACAATCCTTTTATTTAGCCCTTGATGTAAACACAGTGTCAATGGACCCTAGAAGCTTACAAGTCTTGGGGAATGGGGAAGAGATGAAAGTCCTTCACCTGGGAAAAGACCAGAAGGATAACTGAAGGGTGGGACAGGGGAGGGGGTGACTTGCTGTCGAAGAAGTCAACCAGCACCAGTGACAGAAGTGGACACACGAACACAGACAGACACACAGACAGACACACACACACACATATACGCACACACACATAGACATATACACACAGATAGACACACACACACTCACAGACACACACACACACACACACACACACACACACACACACACACACACACACACACACACACACACTTCTCTCAAGTCTGTCAGTTCCAGCTTCCAGGGTGTGCTGAATGCAAGCAGCACGGCCTCCCTCCCTCTGGAATTCCTGCTCTCTAGAGGGAGTCAAGCTCCCTGCTAGTATTTGAGGCCATCTTGTGGAAGACCCAGGCATGGCACGTAATAGTCAAAGTGCCGCTGGCTTCCAGGAGACTTGTGGTGGACAACAGAGCCGCGCTGAGGCCAAGTCAGGTCCAGGGTTCACCACGTCCTGGGACCCCCATCTCGTCCATTCTACCCCCAGCTCGCACATTTGGCCCAAGTGGGTGGAAGTGGGAGCACAGACCTTGAACATCATCACTGTCCTGCCAGGCACAGATGACTGGGACAAGTCGAGGCCTCTGGCCCGATCAAAGGCTGGGTTCCTCCGACTCCAAGAAAGGAGAGGAGGAGAAGGAGGAGGACCCAGTGGACTCGGCCACCAGGAAGGGGGGTTGCCGCGCGTTGCTGTGGCCCGAGAGGACCGGCGGCGGGGAGGTGGCGGCCGCTGGTTCGCCGTCTGGGGCGGCGCTCAGCAGCTCCTGCAGGTATTTGATGTAGCGGATGGCGGCGCGCAGGGTCTCCACCTTGCTGAGCCGCTTCTCTGCCAGGGCGCCCGGGAGGTGGCCGCGGAGGCGCGCGTAGCCCTCGTTCACGCATTTGACACGCTGCCGTTCGCGCTCGTTGCGCTTCTGGATGAAGGCGGGCTCGAACGGGTAGTCATAGACCCCGAAGGCTCCGGGGAAGGGCACGTAGGGAAACACCCCAGCGTAGGCGTCATAGTAAGGGGGCTCGGAGTGGCCAGGGTACAGCAGGAAGGGCACGTTGCCCAGGGGTTCGGTGGCTGCCAGCGGCGTCTGTCCTGCAGGGGCCACGACACCCAGCTGCATGCCGCTGGGAGCCCCGCGGTCCACCAGGGCCCGGCAGAAGTTACTGTTCATTGCACCCCGTGGAGCTGGACCCAGAGTGAGGTCCTCACGGAATCGATTCTGCTGGGCTGTGTGGTCCTGAGCACAGAGACAAGTCACATCGCTAGCAGCTTTGGGGCGCCGAGGGTAGTTAAGGTTTCATTTTACTTTTTTGGGTTGGCTTGGACTTCTTAAAGTGAGTCATAGCTTTGGACAAGTGCAGAGCCTCGCGGAGACTCAGCAGGTACCTGCTGCGATCTTGCTTGCTTGTGGGGCCATGTACTGAGTAATCTGAGGGCTCTCACCCTCTTCCTGACCCTCGTGATCTTGCCTTTTCCTGCAGCCCAACACTGGTACCTGCCCCTGGCGCTAACTGCGAGCCTCCATGACCAGGTCCTTCAGTGCCCAGTTCTGGTTCTTCATTAGTTACATTTGCAGGATCCACAAGCTTCGGGGGAGGGGGTGAGGGCAGCAAGTGTGTCAGCTCTGCTGAAGAGGTCCCAGAATTTTGCTAAAAAAGTAGAGAGAGTGACCATATGAATAAGGAATGGCCTTTGTGGTACGTTGTCTCCAGTAATGATCAGGAGAGGGGAGGGGAGGGGAGGAGAGGACCATATCCTAGAGCACTCTGTACTTGGCCTGGCTAATATCGGTGGCCATCAATGCCATTTCCTTTGAGAATGCAAATCATCTCACCACTGATACCTTCCAGGGCCTTGCATCTAAAAATTGCCAAAGAAACGTCTACTAGGGGCTAGAGCGGTGGTTCTATGATTAAGAGCAAGCATTACACCTGCAGAGGACTGGTTTTCCAGTGGTCACACCAGGGCCCAGAGGCTGCCTGTAACTCTGTACTCACATACCCACACATGGAGACAGGGTTAAAAATAATAAAACCTTTTAAAGATTCCTATTGAACTAGCAGAGAGTTGCAGCAGCCATCTCAAGTTTTCCCAGAAGTCTCTTTGGTGAATAAAAGACAACTCTGATTTTATAAAGAGTGGTTAGTGCTTTTCAAAGTTGCCTGGCAGAGAGACTGTCATCAGCTCCTTCCCTGTCCCAGGCTATATCGGGGCCAGGATATACCATCTCCCATCCTCTTGGCTTTCTGCTCTCTGGCACTTAACTTTTCTTGTATCTGCCCAAGCTGAGCCCCATCCCTGGCATGTGATAGATGGTCCATAAATCCTGGCTGAATAACCAAGAAAGAGGATTAGGCCAAAAACTGGGTTTGCCAGGGTGGGGCATAATTACACGTAGCCCTTCCCAGGTTTTAGAAAGCTGTTATTTTGGAAATAATTGGTCTGTGTTGAATTTAAGTACCACTAGGTTTCATCAGCCATGCTTATCAAGTTATCAGTTCTCCCCCGCCCCCCAAGAGGCAAGCCTCTCTGGTCCTGTGCCCTGCCCTGTGTGTGTCCACGGGGTCCTAAATGTCCTGTAGCACTTGTTACACTATTGTCTCTTCTCCCTTTGAGGAAGATGCTCGGAGTTTACTGAATAGGTGGGTAGGCAGCTTGCACTGAGTGACAGGCATCCTGTGGCCTTGGCAGTGACCAAGTCTTTTCTATGTGACAGAAAAGAGACAGTCCTCTCCCTGGCTGAGAACTGGTGGCAGCCTCAGGTTACTGAGTGTCTTCTGTCCCTTTTGCCCCAAATCTGACCCCAGTTAGTGTTTTCCTCCATGTTGACTGAGAACAATGGACCAATCAGGACCCAAAGCCTCACAGAGACTCCCACTTGCTGATGTATAAAACATCGGGACCAAAACTCATATCTCCCGCTCTTATGGATAGCACCCCAGAACTCCCCAATGATTGTGGAGGAACACTCTAGAAAATATTTCTTCTCTGACAGACCCTAGACTCTGTTAGGGTAAGCTCCTGATGTCCTTTGCTCATTCCTGACTCACATCTTGATTAACACGACAATCGTGGAGCCCTGAGCACCTTCAGATTTTCGAACCTTGTGCCCGTGAGAGAGAACAAATACAGCTTCCGCCCACACTGCACAAGCTTTCCAGATCCCAGCCTGGACTGTCAGCATTGAGTATCTGAGACTTTACAGGTGGTGAGCTTCAATGGGCAGGGCTAGGCTTTTTCTTTTAAAGGTAAAGTCCCTCACTCAGTGCTAGGCACATAAAGATTGTTCAAGATACTTGCCAGTATTGTTCTGCTTCTTTAAAATTTTGGAATCTAGACTTGATTGCTAATGTTTGATCTTCTGGGTGGGAGTTTATCTCTATTAATTTTAAGAACACAACTCCTCATGTTAATTTAACATTCAGAACTTTTTTTTTTTTTAAAGAAGGGGTTGTTTCTTTCAAATGAAACAGTCATTCTCTACTGAGGTTCCAGAATAGCTGATAAACCACAGGAAGACATTCTCTAGGCCTCTTCTTGAAAACAACAGCTACAGTATAACTGCTAGTCTTCAGTAAGAGCCATCAGAACTTTTTAAAATAAACAGTCTGTTCATTAAAATTTGTTTTTCATGAAACTATTCAGAAAAGTGATTCACATAAGAAGTCTCACTTGGGCCGATGTAGTTCTAGGCCAATCCCATCTCTCCTGTTGGAAAAAAGATAGGTAAGCTGCCAGGCAGGATGGTGAAGGGACCAGCAGTGGATGGAGTCTTCTCATAGCAATTCTTACCCCATATTAGAAGCTGAGACCCGGCATTGCCTGTGACCATTTAATGGCCTGATAGCCAATGAAGTTTTCTAGACTTCTCTGCATGCAAGGCCCAGTCTAGTCAGCAGACTTGCTGTGAAATAAAGGTAATTTCAGCTGTTGTTACTTACGATGTGTAAGACACTGTTCTAAGTGCTATTCTTAAATGTTCTTACAGTCTCACACCATTCTTGTGAGGTAGCTAAAATTTTTGCAGGTGAGAAAACAGAGACGCACAAAGGTTCAGTCGCTTGTCCAAGGTCCTGTGATTAGGAATCATGAGCAAATAAATGCTAATCAGCCATCTTCCGCTTCGTGTTCCTTTGTGGTAGGTCTCTTGGTGACCTGGCACCCCATCGCAGGGTCAGAAAGGTTGGAATTGACCAAACAAAGGATCTTAGTTAGCTCTCCTACGGGAGAGAAGCTTCACTGTAGAGTAAAGTTATAGTGCTGCTGTGTAGTTTCTGCTGAGAGAGGTCACTTTTGTCACCCTTGGCAAAATATTTTGTTATGGGAGGGGTGTGGGATTCTTGGAGCTAAATGTCATAATCTCACTCTTGAGAACATGATGAGAAACCCCTTTTCCTGAGTTTAGAGGGAAAACAAAAGAAAGAAAGAAAGAAAGAAAGAAAGAAACAAACAAACAAACAAAGAAAACAACAATAACCCACACACACAGGAGTAGAGGCCCCTTCCACGCCTCTAAGATCTATTAGGATCCAGCCCAGTACAAGTGGCTGTCAACAGCGCCACAGTGTGGTGATGAGAAGAAATGCAGGTGGAGGATGAACAAATTTCAGGTCCAACTTCCTCTCACAGAGTTCCTGTTTTTCTAAGCACAGTGAGGAAGAGCTGTGTGGATTTCTGTCCACTCCACTATTTTTTTTTCCTAGGGTTTGTTAAGCAGAAACATCACACAAGCTTTCATTGCTTATATATGTGCAGTCATCTATGCTTTGTTATCTGATCTGAACAAAAGTAGAGTATGATGCTAATATTAGGCAGCTTCCTAGATAAAGGGATGCACAGTAGCCCTCCCTGCACATATCATCCCTAGCTGCTTTGATTTCTCACTGTCTTCACTGGGGCTACTGTTGGGTTCTGAGATCAGAAGATGGCTGAACAATCCTTTCCACAGGCAAGCCATGGCTCTGGAGAAGGCTTTGAGGAATTCAAGCTCTCCACAACTCCTCTGCTTTCCCCATGGCTCTGAGAGATCCCCGCTGGTGCTCAGTGCACAATGGCATTCCCCGGCAGCGATGAGACTGTCCTCGCCCCTCCCCATTCAACCCCCCTAAACCAGAAGAAGCACATCTCCCCATCCCAAAGCCACTGAGGCCTTTCCCCAAAGTGCCCTGCAGTCAGACAGTTTGATCGACACAATCCGTATCCTCCTCCTTGGCGATCCTCAGGGCCCTAGGTAGCTAGCTCTGCAGTAAAGAAACCTGTTTGTGTTGGACTTGGAAATTCAAAATGAGCTACACAACACTTTAAGAGATTCTTAAGCCTTAAATACACTTTGGGAAATTCTGTCTAAAATATTTCAAATATAAACTTTAACACGGAAGATAAAAGAAGAGAAGGAAGAAGAAGAAATGTCACAGCTCCCCTTGAGGGTATGTCTAATAGCCCATATTTTAGAAGGATAACCTGGCCACTATCACAAGTACATATTAAGTGCCTCAAATATGCATCAACACAGCAACCATTTTGGAATGTTTTATGCTACATGGGGTATGGTAGCTAGTCTATGGGACCAAGCCTAGGAGATGGACATGACTGAGCTCACTTGTACCTTAGATAGTGTGGAAAATGATATCCTCTGGGTCGATACGGCTCAGCCCCACTTGCCCTTGGTCTGATGAGGTGAGTCCCCTGCAAGACCCTCATGATCCTTCCATACTGTCCCTTCTGCCTCAGGCTTGGGGTTCCCTGACTGCTCCCAAGCTGCATTTCTAAAGCCAATTTCACTGAGAAGGATTCATCCCAGAAGTTTCCTCTGGGGCTTGCTGCTTTGCCTAACAGTCTGCTTCCTTAGCTCATGTAATCCTTGAAGTTAAGAGGAACTAGGGCATCACTTGTTTGCCAAAGAGAAACTGACTGAGGCTGAAAGTCTTGCTTGTAGTCCCGAAGCTTGGTTGCAATTTACCCGGGGTCTAGCTGGTTGATGTATGATGGTCTTCTTGGCTGGACTGGTGTCCCTAAGTTTTAATAAGAGTCGTTTTTATTAAGGGAACTATTAGCAGCTAGAGTTGGGTGAGGGGCCTAGTCGCTTCTAAACCCTCAGCATTTATACTGTTGAGAAGTCATAAGAACATGGTCTGAGTGCACACTCAGGAAGGGTATTGAGCTTCTGCCTTCTCAGCCTGAGAACTGGGGAGGAGAGCCTGTTACCCAGGAGGCTCATGGGAAAGGCAGCCTGAGGCAAAGAACCCTAGTGTTGAATGCCCATCTGGCAGCTCCTGTCTCTGGTCAAGCAGCCTTAGTCCTGATTTCCACAAGCCTCGAAATTCTCATGGGGGAAAATGAGAGCAATGCCATTTACCTCCGTGGCTACTGCAGATGGGGGTAGCATACACGGGCCATGTGGCATTTGCTAAGAACTGAGCTCTGGTCAATAAGGCAGGTGACCCAGGATAGAGCTCCCATTGCTCTAGGACCTCTGATTGTGGTTATGAAAAAAGCACAAGATGGTCATCCCCACTACCTACATTGTAGCTGGCAAGCACCCTGCATCTAACAGGTCTCAGAATCACATCTGTCCAAATAACCACATTAAAAAAAACTGCATATTAAGTTCCAATTGTCCCTTCAAATGTCTGAATGAGAAAGGTCATGGAAGTCACCCGATTCTAACCAAATGCATTCACGGGTATGATCGCCTATCTGTCAATACACCCCACAAATGTTCTCTGAGCTCCTTCTAGGAAACTTTTGTGGGCTGGGTGCTGTTGAGAATGGCCTAGATTGCTGTCCTGAGCTTCTGAGGAGGGCAGAACCACATGGTAGTGGCCAGGCATAGAATACACCTAGCTAGTACTCCCCACAGGCACTGCTCTTAGTGAGCCAAAGAGCTACACCAAGCCCCCAGTCAGGGCTGATAACATCCCTAGTTGCAGATGGGGACACTTAAGCACAGAGTAATTAAGGCCTTTGCACAAGGTCACGTGGTTGGTATAGATAGGGTTGGGGCATATTGGGGTGGCTAGGCTTCTGAGTAAATCCTGGTTATTCTACATGATAGTGACAAACCAATCCCACCCAAGAGAAGTCAAAGAGAGAGTAAACAGTCCCACATGGTGGAGAGGGAAGCATCCTGTATGTACATCCCTGCCCTGCTTTTAACTTCTGGGACATGTGGACAGTATTGTGCCTGATGTACCCAGGAAATGATGATCTATGGATTGAGTTAGTAAGCCATTTTATGAACTGAAGTTCTGGACTAATATCAAATATAAATTGTTAACTTTCGTAATTGCCATCCACTTCAGCAGCCATCAGTCAGCCATCATCTTCTTTTTAGTTTGGGACCATATTTTAAATGTCCTTTCAAGCCTTCAGTGAACTTTAGGAAAACATTTGCTCTTAGATTTATCATCCTGCCATCTGATAGACTGACCCAAAGAAACAATAATTTGCTGGCTCAGGAGTCAACAACAGCTTAGAATTGAGAGCGTGCCCAGACCAGACCATAAGAGTGAAGCTTGGGAGCTCAGGATGTCCCAGGCCGGTGCCTATTCTAAACAATACATATTCACCTGTGTGTAAACACCACTAATCCGCATTATAAGACAGGTTAGTGTCTTATGAGGTAGGAAAGAATACGTAGAGACAAAGTGACTTTCCCCGGGTCAGCTTGATGATTAAATCTTGACTGGGAGTCAAGAGAATCTGGTGTGGGCATTGGAACAAGCGGGCCATTAGCCAGTCCGGGGATGAATCTTTATAGTCTAGGAGAGCAAACAAGTCTAAGATTGGGAAGACTGAAGAAGGAACATTTCATACATAACATTCACCCTGCCAACCCCGCCCACTGTCCCCCCATACCCCAAACAGGAAAGAAGATGCTATGGACATCAGGATTCTTGTTCCAAAGCTTATTTTCTGCCCCCTCCCTTTCCTCTCGGAGATGGAAATCTCTTCTCAGGACTCCAGGGAATCCAATGGAGTGGGTATCCTCGCACTGGAGAAGTGAGAGTGATGGTAAAGTGTGACCAGGAGTCTGGGATCTGGCTTGCAGGGACGCCTACTGCTGTCTCAGTTCCGTGACCCCACCACCCGCAGTGTTCATGAAGGCTTTGGGCTCCATCACTCTAATCTCATAGGAAGGCCACACAGATGGAAATCCTTTCTGTGGGCAGTGAAGGATGATCAGGATGAAGCTGGCAGTTCTGCTGAGGAAATCCACTGTGACCCCAGAAATTGTAGCAGCTTCCCCTGGAATAGAACAGTTGGCCTGCATGCCAGAGCCATGGGCTGAGGTCTGGGGTATTGAGAGCAGACATTCCCTGGGGCAGCTGTCCACCACCACCATGGCTTTGAGGGTCCTGCTGAGCTCACGTACAGGGAATTACTGTGTGGTCCATCCAAGGGACAGAGGAAAAAGAAATTCCCCATGTATGTCCATTTCCACAAAAGATTCCCCTGCAGGATTTCACCAGGGGAAATTCTTTGAAGACCACGGAGAAAATATTTGAGCATTTCCAGGGAAATTAACAGGCTCATAACTTACAGGTAGAAAGTCATTTGAAGCCCCAGGGCTAAATGAGCTGTAGTGTCTGAAAGGAGGGATTGGACAAGCATGAGTGAGCACTTGGGACACTCTCTGCTGGTGTTCATCCTTGTATCACAGTAGACTACGATGTCTCCCCACCCTTCACAGGAGGAGCAGGCTAGATTGCTGTTCTTGTTCCCAGCTGCTACCACATTGTCCCCTTCATAGTGGCTGAGGTCCTCCCTGCCTCATCCCCCCCCCCCAGGCTGCTGCTGAATTCTCTGATCTGTCTCCTTTCATTCCTTCTTACCTTAACTTAGGAATTCTGAAACTGGCTGGATGTGGCTTAGGACCCTGATATTGACATTTTCCAGCTCTTCTTCTGGATGGGGCTGGCACCAGAACTTGCTAGGGGGAAGGTTCAGGAGGACCACGCCTCTGAGCGTTGCTTGGCTGAGGGCTCTGTAAAGAGCAGCTGCTATTGATGGGGGCAGTGACTGGTATGCAGGCTCTGGATGGCCCAGATTCATCTGTCTAAAATTCTGCTTTGGTCATGGTGCCCCCAGAGAGACAACTGATACCTCCTGTGGTCCTGATTCCCTTGCCTGGCACCTAGGATTCTCAGTGGGCAGCTGCCACCCTTGTCTCTCATCTTGCTTTCATTGCGGCTCCCGTCAGCTCTTAGCTACACCACAGAGCTGCGCTATCAGCCTCTCATCCGAGCCTGTGCTCATGGGAATGTTCCCTTCCGGGGACATCAGCCGCTCTTCCCACCTACCCATCTACTGCTCTCCCTCCTGCTGGGACCCATTTAAGCATCTCTTTGTCCATGGATCCTACTCTGTCCTCTCCTGTTTCTAGTCTTTTACCGGCCCCAAAGCCTTTGTCTATTGGTCTCTCCTTAGCCACAGTCTGTTGGGGACCTTTTGCATGTCCATTGACCTTGCTGCACGTTTCTTTTGCATATTGAAGAGGAGGAAGGATGCTACCCAGCATGCTGCTCCATCCTGTAGGACCCACCACTGTTCCTGACAGGTTGGAGGGGCCCAGAAAGTAGGCAAAGATAGAAGGCAATGTGTCCTTCCTGAGTACATGCTACTGAGCTGCATGTGGCTATGGCGAGGGCCACACCTATGCCTAATGTCTGCAGTAGAGTAGAGATGCAGAGGTTCAAGGCCCTGAGAAGATAAAACTCACCATGCAATCTCTGCCCGCAGTGGGAGGAAACCTGTATGCAACACTGGTCCCTATCCGAGAAGAGTGGTACTTACTGGACACCTACCTTGTGCTGGCAACTTATTTAATATCCCCAAATTTCCTTCCAAGTAGCGTTTTACCCCATTTTACAGATTGGGGAGTTGAGGGCCTGAGTGCCAAAGTGAGCTTCAAAGAGACCATGGGTTTGGTGAACCTCAGTGTTAGAAGCTGCACGGTATTTCCCTCACACCCCCCATGCTGAATGCTAAACACTCACTTCCTTTTCACCAGGAGACAGCAACTACTGACCCCATGACAGGCGCCAGAAGATCGGGAAGGAGCAAATGGTCCGTGGATGCACAGCTGCTGAGAGATGAAGCTGGGATTGAGTTCTGCTCAAAAAGCTTTGCCTCCAGCCTCTGGCCCCACAGCTCATGGGACCAGCTCTCAAGTTCAGATCCAGGTCAAGGCTCTCTCCTCGATTTCATCCCTTCACATTTTAGCTTCTATCCAAGAAAGCCTCTCCCAGCCAATCTCTATACAGAAAACTTATGATGATCTCTAGGTACCACCAGACATTTTAAACTGAATCAGCAGGCTTTTTAGGGGACAGGTTCATAGGCAGACACTGGCTGGCAGCACTGTCCCTGGCAGCAACACAGCCTCTCTCTCTCTCTCTCTCTCTCTCTCTCTCTCTCTCTCTCTCTCTCACACACACACACACACACACACACACACACACACACACACACACACACTGCCCCGGAGGTGGGTGCTGTAGTCCCACCAGCAGGTGGCCCAGCTCTATTTCTTCTCCTTTGGGTAGGCTGAGTTGTGAGGGGGTGACTAAGCCCTAAGTAAACAGCAGCCTCCCCCCTCCAACTCTATTTCAGGACCAAACATATCCCTCAGGCTCCATCACACAGTTATCAGCTACTTGCCTGGGGTTTGATCTTCGTACACTGCTGGTCCTGCTCAGGGGCTCCTGCGATTCCAGGTGTCTGCCTGTTTGCATCTCCCTTGGCCTCTGGCCCAGCTGTACCGCCACAGCACTAGGAGCCAGGTACATTTCACCTGATTAAGCTTCAGTGTGTGTGACACACCCATTAAGGGAGGGAGTAGGGGAGGGGGCTCCTGAGGAGGGGACGGGCCACTCCTGGCCTGCTGTGATTGGCTGCCCTGAGCCTGGGTGAGAGACTAGGGAGAGCCCTGTGTAGATCTCCTAGCACTGCCCATCTGAGGGTCAAGGGGACACTGCATGTGTGGCCCAGAGGTCAGGTCTTTGGAAGAACACTGCATGCATGCAGAGGGAACACATGAGGTCTTGGGGTGGGGGTGTACCTTTGCTTAATGGAGATGATTCTCTAGTGATTTTCAAGGTACATACCTGTCAGGATCGGGCTGTTTGATGATTGCCAGAGCCTTCTAGGCTGGTTAGAGGGTTATAGAGCCGCAATGGCACTCCAGGATGGTTCCAAGGCTAGTGAGATTGGAGTGGCTTTGGCTTTGTGCAGCTGAAATTGTCAAGAACTGCAGAGTGCAGAGAGGGTGGCATATTGGTAGAACTATGAAAAGACAGCACAGCACAGTCCAGGATGGTTACCTAGAACACCATCCTCAGGTCTCCTCGAGAAGGAAGAGGTGTGCCTGTGGACATGCACATAGCCCAGATCTGGCTGAGAAAGGCAGCTGAGCTAGAGGAAACGGAGGCTAGAATCTGGGGGACCCATGTTCCCAGTAGCTGCTCACCCTTACTCCATGCTGCTTCTCTACAGATGGGAGCCTAGGCAGGGACTGCAGAGCCCGCAAGTACCCTTCCCAGCAGTAATGGAAACCCCACTTTCCACCACATAGACAGATGCTGAGAATAATAGATGGCAAGCACACCTACTACACCCCAGGCCTGTTGCACATGTATGTTCATGTGCACATGTGTGCATGTGCATACAATACTCATTTTTCTTTTACAGTACCCAGTGAAATGTCATTACTAGTTTTCAGTTAAAGAGAGGACCTAAGCAACCCATACCACACCAGAAGCCCAAAGTTAGGAAGCTCTCTGCTGGTCCTTCTCATCCCACATTTCTTTAATTAGGAGACTGAAACCTAGGAAAAGCAATTCACTGGCAGGTGTCAGCTCCAAAGGGACCAGACATCAGCAGTTTCAAACCTGAGTTATTAGCGAAAGCAGCTTCCACTGTGTCTACTGTTCATTCCCAGCATCCTTTGTATCACGAGCCTAATACCAGCCATGACACATGCTTACTCCCATGCTCCTATCCACCTGCTCCCAGAGTCAATAGCTACAGAGCCATTGAGTGTGTGCGCTATTTATTTCTTTAGAACACTCAATAAAATGTGTAAGCAATTGAGGAAAATGCATGATTCCAGGCATGTATCAAATTGTCTCATTCATGTGAACTGACCTTTTGGGAAGCCACAGGCGAGTTTGGAAGGCTCTCGAGTCATCTAGAAAAATGGGGGTCTGTGAGGAGGTTGGCCTTGTCTGAAGTTACACAGTGAGAGATGCTGCTAGGATCAGAGTTGACCCTCTGTGTCCTTGTGTGTAGTTAGCTATCCGAGGATCTTAGCATCCTTGGGCCTGCCTGACTCCAGATTTTATGTCTGGGAGAGGAAGCCAGTCTTAGGAAACACAATTAACCATCAGTGTGTGTGTGTGTGTGTGTGTGTGTGTGTGTGTGTGTGTGTGTGTGTTGGGGGTGGTCAAGCTAGCTAAAGGTTGGTTGAGATGGCCTGATGGCTTAGAGTCTCTGGTAACAGAGACAGGAAGTCATGCTGAGCAGCCATTGTGTTAATGTGAACCGGAATCACAACCACCCACACTCACCATGTGCCTATATGGAAGGATTGTTCTGTCTTTGCATCAACAACCAAGTTCTTTTATTTCTTAAGATTTATTTACTTATTGTGTGTACAGTGTTCTGCCTGCATGTTTGCCTGCACACCAGATCTCATTATAGATGGTTGTGAGCCACCATGTGGTTGCTGGGAATTGAACTCAGGACCCCTGGAAGAGCAGCCAGTACTCTTAACCTCTGAGCCATCTCTCCAGCCCCCAACAACCCAGTTTTTACAGGATGAAGGCAGTTGCTATTCCTACCTCAGTGAAGAAGGTGAGGCAGGTAGAATTTTGATTGTTTTAAAGGTATTTGCTCTGGCACAAAATCCCTGAAATGATATGTTCTAAAAAATACTAATAGAATATATTAAATTCTTATTACTTATTATCCATAATGCCAAATAATACTTGTGGTTATTCATGAGATACAATGTCATACTTTTTTAGTATTTAGTAATTTCATTCATATACCTATAGATCAGCGCATGTAGAATTTTTACCGTTTCATTTACGTATGCATGTTTGTATGTATGTATGTATGTGCTCCATGGAACATGTGTGGAGGTCAGAGGAAGTGGTTTTCTTCTTTCACTGTGTGGAACCCAGGTGCTGAACTCAGACTTGGCAGCAAGTGTGTCGTCTGACTGTCCAACATGTAGACTTTTAAACTAGCTCAGAGGTGCTTGGTTGGTGAGTGGCAGAGAGAGATGTGTACTCAGCCACGGGCTTTATTTATGTTCCAAGCTCCCCTCTTGTCTTACAAGTGAAGGACCCTTCTGTCTGGCTCATTTGAGAAGCAACCTTTGGTAAGTATAGATCATAGGTTTGATCCTGGCTGTGGCACTACCCCAGACATGTGGACTGGCTGCGAGGGAGAGGGGACTGCCCAAGGGCTCCACTGGGACCCATTGCTCGCTCTGCTTCCCAGAGCTTCAGAGGGAAGGTTTGTATCTTGGGAAGCAGATACAGTTTTAGGCTTATGCTTACACGGCATGCTCAGGGTTGGGTATTCTTACATCCCATGGGTCACTTCTTTCTACTCAGCTCTGTCAGCCCTGTGAAACATGACTAATGAGTTGGGAACTGATAAGAAGCTTGAGTTAGCTCTTGTCCAAGATTCATGACAAGAATAAAGGCCCCAAAGGGCAACTCAGGGTCAGTGGCCTGCTGGGACCTAAGACCGGACACCCATAGTTAAGTGTCTCTCTGTAGAGCCTGTCTAGTGCCCCCTCTGACAAGGGCATGCATGCATCCAACCCAGTAGCTCATGCCAACTGTTCTGGATCACAGGCCAGAGGGACAGGCAGACAGTGGCCTTCGTAAAGAACTCATGTACCCACTCTATGATCCTCAAGTTTTGAAACAGGAAAGTAATGTGGTTGGATTATGCGCAAATTCTCTGGTGGTTCTTAACAAGAATGATTGGTGAATGAGAAATGACGAGTGGACTAGGGCAGTGATAACAGGCACGGGGGGGGGGGATGGGGGGGAGATGGGGGGACCGGTGAGGCAGGGCAGGGAAGGACAGATGCTAGAAGAATTCGGTGGTAAAGTTGGTTTGGGTTTTTTGGATACCAGAGCTTCATTAAGAATGGACAACCCCCGGGGTTACTGGTTTGAAATACTTGGTGGATGGTGGCACCACCCATTAAGATAAAGAATGTGAAGCAATATTTAGGGGACAAATGTGAGTTTAGTTATAACCATGCTGGTTTTAAACAGGCACTGGGTACTTAGAGGACCGTTCCATCTGACAGCCAGAAAGACAAGTCAGGATCCTGGGGTCAGGCAGAGCTCAGGATCACAGTCTGTGATGAACATGAGAAAACCCCAAGAGAAGACATTCTGACTTAAATTGTATATTGAGCCAAGATGGCTGAGGGCAGAAGCCTAGGAAATAGTGATACCCAGGGAGATGTGAAGGAACAGGGAGAAAGAGGCTTAGGGCACTGTCACTGAAGCCAGGCAGAGAACTCTGTGAAGGAGAGACATCAAGGTGTCCTCAGCAACTGGTAACTGCAGAGCCACCCTGTGAATTCACAGAGAACTGTTTTAGGGAGGTCACACAGCGGGTGACTGGAAAGGAATGACAGGAGGAGACTCCACCATGGCCATAGCTGGACCTGGGTCCTAGGTAGGTCAATACCTTAATGGAAGGGGCAGGACAGAAGGGGTTGTAGAAGCAGTGAGGGTCCCGGGAACCATGGCGGGAAGGGTGGGCTGGCTCAGCTGAGCACAAGGTGCCCAAGAGAAGCATGAATAAAAATGTGTTTGCAGCTGCAGGTCTGGGATACTCAGACCACACCTCATGACCTGGTGAATGACTTCAGTGAGAGGCTAGTGGACTTAGGACAGGATGGATGGCCCTGCAGGGGACACCATGAACCCACCATGAACCCACCATGAACCTGACCGTTTAACTTCTTACAGCAAAGCACTGAGGACCTCAGGAAAGGATCAGAACCACTAGGTTGGTGTTGCTGGCAGGTGTGCAAGGAAAGATGCCCAGAAACAGGAGTGTGAGGATGATGCTGTTGGCCAAGCGAGCAACTCAGTGATGAGCCACAGAAAGCAGCTAACCTCCAACTCCATCCCCTTCCCTCTGACCAGCCTCTACTACCCACAAATGGCCAGTTTAAGAACCCATCCAGCTGTTCTTCCAGGTGGGACCAGGGCACTGCACAGCAGCGTGCTAGTGGGTTTGATGAGATGGTAATCTCTGGATAGGACATTAAAGCTGTGCTCATTTCCCATCGTAAGACAATGGAGAATGCAACTTCAGGTCTTTTCCATTCTTGGCTACACAACCTCTCCTCTGGAGGACGGTGTGTGTGTGTGCGCGCGCGCGTGCATGCTGTGAATGACATGCACTCTGAAATCCATGTCTGACAATCAGCTTTGTTTTTAAATGTGAATACAGTTAGATGTTTGGTTACATTGAAACCTTATACAGTGGATACTCATTTCTAATCTCATGAATTTTCCTCTATTGGACTTATGCTGAGGCTGATTTCTAGCCAGCATCATGAGCTTGCTTCACACCAAATCCTTAAAACTACTAGAATCTGGGCAGATCTCTGCAGGACTTTCCCAGGACTCCCAAACAGTGCTCAAGGTCTCTTTCTGGCAGAGAGGCTGCAAAGGGGAGGCCTAGCAATTCCAGACTCCAGATGAGTTATTGGCAAATCAATGCAACCCATCTGCTTTTATGAAATAAGCATGTAAAAATCTCAAGGTTGACAATCACCGATGAGCCCCAGCAGAAGCTGAGAAAAACCCCAGGCTAACAAGCAGTACAGAAATGTAATCAACACTGGGCCTGCACCAACCTTGTGCTTGACCAAGAATCTCCTGTTAGCCCCACCTGGGGCTTCACCCCAGTTAAGGAAACCTGCTCAGGATCCCATAATCAGCTTATTGATTCCATATCCACTCTCGGTACCTTCTAGAAGCTCCATTTGCATGCCCCTACCCCTTCCCATCCCCTGGAGACTCAGTGCTGAACTGCAGCGATCTTTGCTAACTGAAATTCCCAGCTCAAGCTGTTCTCATCTTCAGCCCTTCTGAACCAAAGGCTTCAGAGACATCTTCCATGCGCAGGGTCAGCCCCAAAGGACAGTAACTCCAATCCAGTCTGCTCCTTCCAGGGGCTGCCTTTGACATCTCACTGACCCAGCACCAGGCTCTGCTAAGTGGCCACTCTGGAAGCCGCTGACTCTTCCTGCTAGGGAACACTCTTCTTGACCACCCTCTTGGTCCTTCAGCTACCTGGATTTCTCTTGGGAACATTTTGCAAAGAATACCATTTAATGTGCCAGTAGGGTACAAGAGTGTCACCAGGCAGGCACTGTGACATTTCAAAGGTGAAGCAAACACAGCTTCCGGGGATCAGTTCACTACGTCTGCTTGTGTGCTCAGGCACAGGCAGTACCCTAGCAGGTGACAGAGTCTACCATGGTTCTGCAGAGCTCTGCCTTTGTCTGAACCCACTTAGGAAAATGCTCTGTCCCCTATATGGGACAGCACGCCTAACCAGATCACTTATATCATACTTTTCCATGGCTCCTCATCTCCCTTGAATTCTAGAACACTTGAGAAATGAAACAACAATTTAATGGCTTTCTTGATTTACAGACAACAGAAAGACAGACATTTCTCTCCATGCATAGTTCAATGAAATTCAGGGACAAGTGGCCAGCCAAGGGCAGGAGCCGTGATGTTCTAGTCCCCTGCTGCTCAGCTCCTTGTCATATGGTCCAACTGTGTGGCTCAGCAGTTGCAGTCACTGGGGAGAGATGGGAGGCTACATGGCCTCCTGAGATGGGTGTAAGGTGACAGCCGCTAAGAATGGGCACGGCCATGCATTGGTGGACCAGGGGCTGAGGAGATGGAAGGAGGCTTCCAGGTGGGTTCTAGAGACCACCATGGGCTCAGTGGCACCAGAACAGTTCCTGAGACTGGGGCCAGGCTAAATAGGAGCAAAAGTACTGGCACCGGAGGGGTGGGAATGAGGACCACAGCATCCTGGAGCACAGGCTCAGTGCTGGGTACCCACAGAGTTCTTGATGACACAGCCCATTTCCCAAGGAGCAGAAAGATTCCCCAAGATTTGGAGCTGAGAGGCGCGGAGAAGATAGAAGAAGAGAAATGAAATTCCACCCAGTCTTGTGACCACCTCAAATGTCTCTGTTCCCTTCTGCCTTCCCTCCCCTCTACTCGAGACCTACAGAGATACTAGCGACCAGAGGCCCAGTCACACTCCCTAGTTATAACAGTCAAGTATACTTCTAGAGGGTTAGAAGGACAGTGCCATGGCTTTTGAAGGGAAGACTGCAATGAGAAAACGGAACTGGCCACTGGTTCTGTCCAGCCCCAGAAGCTGGTAGCCCATGGCCTGGGTCCCTGGTGCAAGCACGCCAGGCATCTAACTGAGCATCTTGTGTCGGTCGAAGACTGTCTTCCTCTGCTCCTGCACCTGCAGCTTCCACCGCTGCTGAGCGCCTTCCACCCGCTCCAGGACGGTGTTTGCTCGGGGTCCTCCAATGGACACAGCTCCAGCTGCCACAGAGCGCGCATCCTGCATTGGAAAGAGAAAGGAAGTGATCAGCATGAGGATGGATGGGTCAGGGGCCTGGATCTTTAAAGTCTGGTGTGGAACCAAGTGTCCCATGAACACTTCTAAAGTCTGAATTCCTCCAAATGCTGTGGGCTTCATCAGGGTCCTGCCTTGTCATGTACAGACCTTCACAGTGTGTTGGCCAGAAAAACTTTGAGGCTTCTGGAGTCAGAAAGAGCATTTTTCTGGGGCTCTAGTTATTCCAGCAGAGCTGGCTCAAGTGTAGGTTGCATCCTAGACCCCACAGCATCACTCCTAAGACTCAGGAGAATACTGGCTTCCAGACCTTACTTAAAAAGGCCAAGCTCCAAGGCAATGTACCCAAATGCACAGGCCTGGTACTAAGCTGTGTACCTTCCCTATCTGTCCTACTGCCCAGGGGACAACAGGAAGGCCAGGGACCAGGGCCTGGCTACCCTGAGATGCCTTCTTCTTTTCCAAGTTGGGAGGAGCCTGGTAAGGAGTCAGAATAGATCACATCTGCAGGATCTCTTGGAGAGGGCAGGTGGATGGTCAAACACACAGATGGATGGGGATACACACACACACACACACACACACACACACACACACACACACACACACACACACGCACATGCACGCGCACGCACCCAAAGCTTGCTCCTCCTGGGAAACAGAAGATAGGCCATCATTCAGAGTCTGGCAGGGCTGGAAACTCAGGGCTCATGCTCAGCATTCCCATTCTGGGGCTGCCGTGACCAGGGCCTGCTCAGCTGCTCTGCTCCCCGCTAGCCTGTCTCCCTAAACCCCCTTCCCCTTTGCTCCCGTTCACTTTTCACTTCTGGCGTCAGTCTTCCCTTAATTATTACTCCCCTGCCTCTGAAGCTCCAGAGCCCATGCATTTCCTGCAAGACCTGAAGCTGATCTTTGGGGGGGAGAATCAGAGCCGAGGGCCAGGCCCACAGCCCATGGGGATTTCCTCTCCAGCTCTCCCTGCCTCTCATCTCCTGCCACATATCTCTTAAAGGATTAGTGCACCCCTCTAAGCCCAGAGCCGCCCAGTAAATGCAACTTTGCTTCTAATGCCCCGAGCTGGCATAGCTTCTGTCACCACACGGCTGCCAGGCTGAAGAGAGGGCGGAGTGGGAAGGCATAGAGCTGGCAGCAAGTGGAAGAGGTGGCTGCCTTGTAAAGGGGCTGGAATAGTCTTATTCTTGAAGCACAGTGCTGGGCAGATTGTCTTGAGCTCACTTGTTTCTAAGATGACTTAGAGATAGTCCCCTGGAATCCCTGCCCAAGATCCTGAGTTGGGGGTATCATTGGCAGGCCAGGTAAGGCCCAGGCCTGTAATCCTAGCTACCTAGGAGGCAGAAAAAGGAGAGCAAGTTTAAGGCCATCAGGAACAATGTAGTGGGATGCTGTCCCAGGAAAACCATGTTTAAAAAGCTAGGAATGAGTCTCAGTAGTAAATAAGGTACTTGCTGAGCATGCGTGAGGTTGTAGGTACAATTTCTAGCAACACGCCCAAACCAAAAGCAAACCCAACAAAAATCCTAGTCATGTCTCACAAAATCCCTTCAGTGACCTAATGTGTTTGAACATCATAGTGTGACTAGTAGATGTGTATGTCACAGGGAGACCCATATGTCAAGTGAACCAGCAAACCAAGGGAGCTCAAGTGGCCCTCTCTCTGGGAATTCAGCACAGTGGTGCTAACTCAAACAAACCTGGAGACCCCCGCCAGATACACAACCTTAGGTGAGTCACCTCAGAGCCAACCTCTCTACATACGAGATGAACACGGAGGCAGTCTCCATGACATAACAAGTGTAGGAACACTGTCAGCATCTAGAGACAGCAGACATTCAAGTCAAGGAGTTCCAAATGGTTGAGGGACCTGCCAGCATTTGAGGGGACCCACCAGCAAGGGGTTAAAGCAGGCGACTGTTGTCAGGGAACTGTCTCTGGAGCACCACCATGGCCGATGCCTTCTGTCTCTGCCCCTCCTTGCCTGCGCTGCCTCAGTGGCCCAGAAGAACACAGCTTAGCTCAGACTGGTCTTAGCATGCATGTGGGGTTGGGGTAGGCACCGAAGAATGACCTGCCTGGACCCCAAGCCAGCTTTGGGGATGTGAGGGGCTACTTTCCTCCCATTCCTGACCATTCTAGGACCAGTGTCTCTCTGGGGGGCTCTGGCAAAGCAGTGCCTGGCTGTGAAGCAGTGGGAGGCCAGCAGCTCTGCTCTTGGGTTCTGAGGAAATGGGAGGCAGGAGAGAGCCAGAGCAGGGCATGAAGGGAGTGTGTGTTACCACTCACCGCATTACCACAGCTCCACTTGTGAGTGCTCATGCGAAGTCTCTGCTATGGAGAGGCTCCATGGCCCCATGGCTAGTAGTCTGATTAAAAGGTATTAGAGCATCCACATCTGTTCCTAAGAAGACCCATGCGGGGGCTGGAGAGATGGCTCAGCGGTTAAGAGCTCCATCTGCTCTTCCAGAGGACCAGGGTTCGATTCCCAGCACCCACATGGCAGCTAACAACTGTCTGTAGTACCAGTTCCAGGCAAACACCAAGGCAAATAAATAAATAAATAAAGTTTAAAAAAAAAAAAAAAAAAAAGAAGACCCATGCGGAGACGGGGCTCACTCCTGCCATCACCTCTAACCCTTCTCCTTTCAGAGCTGGGTCTCAGAAATGCAGGGAGGCAGGGGACAGTTAGGGTGGGCGGTGGGTTGAGCCCCTCCCCCAGTGGTGCATGAATATGGGTGATTCCCTGGAGGTCCCAGGTAACCAGACCAATGTGAGCCTGACAAGCCTACACCACTATATACCAGGCTCTTTCCCAGGCTTCTTCACGGGGCTTGGTTCCAAGCTTCTATTGGCAAATCGTTAATGTCACCTCCTTGCATGCAACTCATGGCTGCATGGGACCATGTTTAAGCTTGCATGCATACTTGTACTTCCCATATTAGGATTTAGTAGTGCCTGTCTTTGGCTGACTTTTCTCCAAGAAGAAATCATATAGACACTAAAGCAGCAGGCACTGCTCAGTCCAGAGTCAGTTCAAAGACAAGCGGCTGCGGCTAGGCCAGAGGCCACCAGAGGCCACCTCTCCAGGCGACAGCCCTCCGGTGCCTGCAAAAGCCTTCAGGGCCGGACCCCAACACTGAGGTGAGAAAACTACACCCTGAGATCAGTAGCAAGGACAGTGAATGGCAGAGCTGGGTCCCAACTAGGACAACCCTCAAGTGCTGTGCTTGCAGTCCTAAGATGTTCTAGAAGCATCTGTTGAACAGCAGACCTTCCTATTCTATCATCAGGGTGAGGGGGACCATCTGAACAGCCTGCACCAGTGTTTTCCAGACCCTCCCCCTGTGGAGAGGGTTCCTCAGAACACACTGCACAGCCATCTGTGATCAGGAAGATGGCTGTTCTCCGGGAGCCTTTCTCATCCCTCATGCCCTTAGTTCCCACCATCCTTGACTTTGGCTTTTTGGCTTCCTTGTACACCCCCTCCCACAGATCTCAGAACTAACTCTATCCACAGCCCCCACTGGGGCGGGAACTTTGAAGACCCTGTCAGGGCTCAGGGGCGAGTGGCGGAGACAGCTAGAGCCTCAGAGAAACCCTCATTTCTCCCTCTTCAAAGGGGGGCCAGCTCTGTACATCTAACACAGCTCTGTTGCCATTTCTGTCCCCACAAACATACTGGCTTCCTCCTTTCAAAGGGCGTCTGAGCCTGGGGATTAGGCCCTAATGCCACTGGAATCCGGGGAGGCAGCACCCAGCAGCCAGGCCCACTGAGGTTCTGCCAGCGTTTTCAAAGGGAACACAGAAGGCTTTCATCTCCCTCTGTGGACTGGGCTGTGCTGTGGGGGGATGCCTCCCTTCTTAGTCCAGTCCCTGGTAGGAGAGCTCCTGCCTACAAGAATTGGGGTGAGGGAACCAAGGAGCCCCCATTCCTGACAAACACTGTGGTTATCAAATCTCCTCTCTGCCTGGGCCCCAGGCTCCTGGGAGAGGGGAAAGGAAACCCCTCAGGCCCGGACACTGTTATTTCTGAAGCTACTGACTGAATAAGCTCACATGACCTTTCAAGGAACCCCCAGGGCTCATTCTAACTTTCTCTTTTTGAGCGGAAAGTTAAGTCCCTCTGGGTCAGGGGAGGCTTCCTCCTTAGGGAAATACTGTCTAGGTTACTAATCAGGTCAGAGACATGGCCAAGGCCCTAGCTTTGTAGCAGCTCAGGCCACCACAGGAACCTTCCTCATACGCACTGATTGTGGGGGCAATAGAGTGTCCCTTACCATCCCAGCCTAGAGTTTTCAAAGGCTCTGTAAGAAGGAACTCTTAGGCATTTCCAGCTCAGGGCTCCACCATCCTCCCTGACAAGACACAGTACCTCCTCACCTATCAGCCCACTGAGTCACATTCCAAGTCTCTCTCTGCTAGGAAACCTTCCTCCTAACACTGAGATCTCTTTGACCAAAGATGTCCTCTTTTACCACATCTTAAAGAGAATTTTCCCAAAGTACCCCGCTTCATGAAAGACTGGTATCCTACAAAATTGGATCTTAACTTCCTGCCTTTGTGGCCCTGAACCAGTCAATTGGTTTTGACTGTCTTGGGGCTGAAGCCTGTGGACAGGCCAAAGGTCTTAGTTAAATCTCGTCACAGTACAGCCAGCAGGATTTCAGAACACAGCGGGAGAGGATGGGAGCTGCTGAGCCACAGGTACCTACGCTGAACACCAAAGAACATCAGGAAGTCAGAGGATGGAACAGAGATGCCATGTGATGAGAATACCGGATTTTCTGGTCACTTTGAGGGTACTACTCATCCCAAAACTAATCCTGTGCACCCATCCCCTCTTCAACCCCCATGTACTGGACCTACCAGACCAAGCTGATTTCGAGTCAGAGTCTCCAAGAAACTAAAAACAATGTTCTAAAACCCTTAAAAGCCCTGGGTGGGAGGCTAGGGATGTCCTTCTGTCTGTCCTCTATAGACAGGAAATGAGCTCACAATCTCCAGCTTGAATCTGCCAGTGACAGCCCCCTGCAGCCCCTAACATGGCTGGACAGCAACCCTTCTTAGCGAATCCTTCCCACCAAGGCAACCCTGCAGGCGGAAGCAGCTACAGATTCAAGTCCTGTTCCTGTGGACCTGACCACATCCTCAAGGCTCTCCACAATTAGGCTCCAAATGAGGAGCACCTAGGTCTCTTGTAGGAAGAGGCCTAGGCTCAGACGTAGAGACGGAAAAGCATCCTTCTCCTGGCTCCATATCTAGGACGGCAGGAGACGTGGCCAGGCCATGCCCAAGAGCCACACATTCCTAGGGAATCATGGCGCAAGGTGTATAATCACCGGCTGCATCTCTCAATTATCCCCGGTCAGGACTGCAATTACCACATTACCCCTAATCGCCCCATGTTTATTAGTGATGCTCTTGCCTATCAGAGCTGCTATTACTCTACATTAATAACTGGGTAGGCAAGCAAGCTTTCCTCTTAAGCACAGACCACCCAACTGTCAGGGCCACCACCTCCCAAGCCCCACCTCCAAGGGGTGAGGCTCCTCACCTCTGCTCTACCTTTGGCCAAATCCTTGCCAGCAGGAGGCTGGAGAGAGTGGCAGGCTCCTGGTGGTTACTGACTGTCCTTATCCTTGAGGTCTGGACTGGCCAGGACCCCAGCACCTGGGAAGCTTCACACAGACCTAAGTCTGAGTGTTTTCACTCTGGATTTGAACTTGCCTTTTCTAGTCTCCAATGTAGAATAAAACCTTGAAAACTGTCATTGCCTGGTGTAGTTGGGCCTAGGCCTGGTTACCTCTAGTGACCCACAACTCACTACATAAAAAGGGAGACCTTCTCTCTATCATTCAACTGTATAAGAACACGCCTGATATGGTCCTGTCAAATCTCCCACTTCGACCAGTAGGCCTTTCTGTCCCCTGGGCCAACCTCTTCTCTTCAGGCATCTGAAGACAGCAGGCACGTTCCGCCTTTTCTTTCTTCTTTAAGCTACCAGCCATTTTCCGGTTTCTCTAAGAAAATCTCCCAGGTATCAGTTGACATGGCTGAGGCACATTCCCATTGTGTGCTCATTTGAACATGCCTAGGTTCCAGGATAAAATCCCTACTCCTCTGACAGATAATAGTATCTTCCAGCAATGAGGCTACAGGGACAGAGCTCAGGGACACTGTCCCTCAGAGCGGTATGCAGGCAGCCTGGTGCAGTGGTTCCCATTTCCTTATAAGGTGAAAGTCCTTCGGTCTGACACTTGAGGTTTCATTAACCGGGATCACTCTCGGACCTAGCCTATACATTTGTACATGGCCGTGCTGGGGCACTACCCACCTGGCCCCTCTCTATTCTGAAATCCTGCCTCTGCCTCCAGCCCCCAGGGCCAGGCTTTGAAGTGAGCAAGCACTTGACAGATGTTTGTAGAATCCCTGAACAAAAGAATAAACGGACCGCCTCCAAATCCTCCGTATACTTGTCACCAACCTGAGCAGGCAGCATATCGTGTGTACATACATGCAGCAGGCCCCGGGTAGATCACTCTTTGCTCCAGCCTAGTGACACCATTGTACTGAGTCGGCCAGGTGCCATCACCTACTATGTCTGGAAGGGCAAAGGGCAATTCGCTGCTGCATTTTGGTGAAGGATGAGAAAATGGACGGGGAAAAGCAATCTGAAGGGGCAGGGAGAAGGTGCACCCCTGCTTCAGGGTTTAGCCCAGAGATCCACATGCTGAGAGCCCAGGGTGTGGTTACCTCATTTTCCTCTTCATTGTGCAGCTGCTCAGTATAAGCATCGGGCTTCCGAATCAAGGGGTCCACCAGCATCAGGAAGGCCATGTAGAGTAGGAGGGCCCCCACCACAGACAGGTAGATGACAATGATGACCTAAGGAAGAGACCAGCATGCAGATCAGAATCCCATTGCTAGTCTTACACCCATGCTGGTTGTTGGTGCTCATCAAGAGAGACATTGGCAGTAGGCGCCTGGGAGGAAGGGGAAATGGCCCGCACCTCAGGCTCTATGCTAACCCAAGACAGTTCTATGACAAGGAACATTCCAGAAGGCACCAAGATATCAGAGAGGCTTTGAAGTGAAGTAAGCACAGGGCCAGCTATCTATACCAGAGACTCTATCAAGGAGAGAGATCCATTAGAAACTGGGCTGGCATAAGGACCAGCTGAGAAAGACCGAGAGCAGAGACTTGAGAGCAGAGAGCCTGGAATCTCAGGCTGGACTCGCTGTGGGTGAGATGGGAGTGGAGCAGCTTGCATCCTGAGAGGGTGTCCTGGTCCCTGCAGAGCATCATTATGCAAGGATGGGAGGAGAGTGGAGGTTATATCCTGAGGGCTCAGGATGGGGAAGGCATGTTAAGGGGACCTCTCCACCCACATACAGGGGAGCCTCCTAAGCTAGAGCGATTGTGTCTTACAGAAGATTCAGTAGATAAATGTGCCTGCCACCAAATTTGATGACTGAGTTTGATCTCTGGGACCTACATGGTAGAGAGAACTGTTCTATAACCTTCAAATGTGTGCTGTGACACATGAACTCCTACCAAATAAAGACATAAATTTGTTTGTTTGTTTGTTTGTTTGAGACAGTGTTTCTCTGTGTAGCCCTGGCTGTCCTGGAACTCACTCTGTAGAGCAGGCTGGCCTCGAACTCAGAGATCAGCCTGCCTCTGCCTTCTGAGTGTTGGGATTACTAGGCTTAAAGACATAAAAATTGAATTAAAACAAATTAAATGGCAGATTTAATAAGACTAAAATTCAGTGTGAAGTCAAGTACTCAGTGAATTTTCATTGGGCCCCTACATGGCATTCAGCACTCAGGGTCTCTCTACTATAGCCCTACCCCTCGGTTATTAGGACCACAGACCACGGAAGCACCTTCACTCAGCCTGAGAGGCTGTGATCACCATACTGGAGTCATGAGGACATAGAGTTCACCTAGGATCACAAGACTAGAAAAGGCTAAGGATGAAACCTGGACCTAGTTTTGCTGACTCCACCTCAAATGCATTTTCTATCCCCTAAAATGCCCAGTCACTGTTGGTTTCTGATCCCAGCCATGGCCTTGACTGTAAAAAGAGGTTTAAAAACAAATCAACTATGGGGGCTGGAAAGATAGCTCAGTTAGTAAAGGCTTGCTGTGTAAGCATGAGGATATGAGCCCATGTTAAAACAACGATGGTGTGTGCCTACATGCTCAGCACTGGGGAGCAGAGAGAGGGCTTGCTGGCCAGCCGGCTAATCAGCTGAACTGGTAAACTCCAGGTTCTGTCTCAAAAGACAAGGAGGATGCTAACCCTCATCCTCCACATGCACACGGATACACATAGAAAATGGAAAACCTTAGATCTTTTAGCTTGATCCTCAGCTTCATCAAAAGCCAAGCTCAGTTGGATTCAGTTCCTCCTGAACTGGGGCAGCAGCGGCAGTGTCCAGGGCCCTTTAACAGGGTAAGCATCCAAAACTGTTGCCTACACCCAAGATGCCACAAGGCGGCAGACTACATGAGTGCCTGGGGCCCCTAGACAGAGCGAAATGGGAGGGACTGGGTGCTGGGAACTGGGGGTTTGTGCTCACATGGTTCCATGCCAGAAACACCTTCCCTTCTACACAGGGAGGAGGCAACACTGGGCTCTGAACTGAAGGCCCTTGGCATTTAGATGATCCCTAGAGTGTTGGACCTATAAAGAAAGTTCAGAACCAGGGAGCTGGCTCAGGAGATGCTGCCCCAGGCAGGAGGGTGAACAGAGTACAATCTGCAGAGGCAGACAGGGCTAGGGGAGGGCAGACAGCCAGTTTCTACTTAATTGGGGGTGGAGTTTAGAGACTTACAGTCCAGAAAAGGCAGGCAGGCAGGACAGTGTAAAGACTACTTCCTTTTAAGCAAATTCAAAAGCAGGAACCCAAGGGAGGATTTGGTATCTTTGAACTCAGGTGAGTTATTTCTGATGCTGTTTCTCCACTTGTCAGAGGACAGGCTTGAAAGGGTTGATTTGTGGCCTCTAGACAAGCCTGAGAGTCCTTCTGGCTTTGTGGCAGGCACCCTACTTCATTCCCCGTGTGTACTTACCACTTCTGTCTTCAATTCACCCAGACGGTTAACAAAGACCAGGCTCAGGGAAAGTAAGGGACTAGAGTCTGAAGTCCAATACCTCGTGTGGTCATGGAGGCTTTCTCGGGGAGGGTAACCTGCAAGCTCCCTAGAAGCATCATGCTCAGATAGTCAGGCACCCGGAAGTACTCAGTGCCCTCTCTCTAAAGGAAATACGGGAGTCTCAAGTAGCTGTACATTCTCCCCTCCCTTCTCACTGCACAGGAACCACTGCAGATGTCTCTCAGCCCCCACCCAAAGGGGTAGCAATCAAGTGCCAGCCACATCTGTATATTGGCTTTGGAATGTTAATAAAAGAACGCAAATCATGGGACAGGGCACACGTATGCAGCCCCCAAACCCCAACAGTACCTTGATGGTAGTGGTGCTCCGTTCCTCGTACCTACATTCACAAAGCAGGCAGTAGGCTTCCACATCGTGGCCAGGCACCGGCATGGGCTCCACCACATGCAGACAGTTGCTGCAATAACAAATAGACAAGGTTGATGAAGAGCCTCATACTTGGAGGTCCAGCAAGGGTACTGAAGGGGTAGGAAAGCCCATAGAAAAAGTCCAGGTAGGGCAGAACCCCCCCCTTCCCACTAGTGTACCTCGGTGCTAGCACCATGCTCCTTGATAGCCCTAACCTGTACTCAGGTGCCTTCTCCTCTCGGGCTGTTCTCCCTGGTGGCTTCATCTGCTACACTCAACCCATGGGCCTCCAATCTAAATCCTCATCAGGCCCTGAATCCTATGATGACTGGACTCTTTAGGTCCATTGATGACTGTGATCACCACCTAACTACCCCATAGGAGCCACAAATGCCACATCTGTGCACTCAGTCCCCGGCTCCTGGGTCTCACACAGTGGCTGTGGCATCTGTACTTCTGAGGTGGGGGTAGCAGACAAGAAATTTGCAGCATCTCTTGTACCAGTCAATTCAAACCTGGGAGTCATCTGTGATAATGCCGCTTCTTCATCAGCAAGTTCACTGAATACCTAGGATTTTACATTTTACTTCCTATGAATGTCTAAAGTCGGCCTTTCCTATACTCCGCCTCCACGTGTGCATGCACGCGCACACACACATCTCAACTGAAATTCTCATGATCTTTCCCTGGTAAAGTCCAGGTCTTTGGCCCTGCCCAGAACTACCTTCCCATGGGGACAGCACCAAGTGACCATACCAAATGGAATTCCTGTCACATTCTTCTTCAACTTAAAGCCAACCAGTGCCTCCACAATTCACCCAATGCCCAGGCGAACAACTGTTCTGTCAGCTCTTCACAGCCTCTTAGGCCCACAGCAGCCCAATCTGCCACTCCCCCACCCCGCCTCAGAGCCAGACTGACATGTGAGCTAGTATCAAAAGAGTCATGTGAAGCTGGGAGTATGTGGTTCCATACATATCTTTCTTCACACAGACGATTTGCCCTAAGGCCTGACCTAACCATCCTGTCAGTTCCTCTGCCTCATCCCTGCCACACAGCTCTTGATCCTTGATGCCTACATTCCACCCAGTGGATGTGAAATCCCATGAAAACAGAACTTATATCTTCCACATCTCCTTTTCCTTCATGTTGAGCATGGTGCTAGCCGTAGTTCAGAGCGTGAGTGCCAAAACATCACGTGCTGAGAGTGAGCCTCCACCACCCACTGACGTCAGCTGTGCTCCTGAGCAATGTGGGAAACTTTGAAATGAGGGAAACCAGCCCAGGACAGCAAAAGTGGCAGCTCCACCATGCTTGTGAGGCTTTGGCCACCATCCGTGGATGACACAGTATCGGCCAGGCTTGAGCCTGTCTGTATAGTTGGGCCTCATTTCCAACTTCCTTGGATCAGCAGGTTTCTAACCAAAGACCCCCCCCTCCAAAAAAAACCACTCTCACTAGGAAGAAAATAAGGCCCTCAGAGAATGCCCCTAGAAGCCCAAGGTGTAATGTGAAGTCATGTTTAGTTCTTTGATTTGGGACCCTGGGAAACAGGCAGCAAGAGGGAATGGAGAACAGGCATAAGAAGGGAAAATATTTGTTTTTTTGGTTTTTTTTTTTTCTGGTTCTCCAGAGAGTCACTGGACCCTTTTTTATCTTGTTTCCCTAAGAAGGGCTTCCATTTATATTTGGGGGACTGAGCAGAGAACATTGGGGGAAGAAAAAGGAGAAAGAGAAGCTGGACACACTTGTGTGATGTCAGGGAACTCAGCCTCTCTGGCCTCAGTTTGTGGACTGATAATGGGAAGAAGCTAAGCTTGGTTGGTGTCTTTCAAACTGTGCCCTTTCGGGTAGCACAGGAGACAGGAGGTGGGTAAGGAAGGGTTTGCAGGGTCTCTTGTTCAGTGAAGTTCGAATTTCACACCTCACACAGCTTGTGTTTCCCTGACAGGCTTTTGTAGAATCCTCCTGTACCAAGTCAACTTTGGGACTTGTCTATTTGCCGTTTAACAAACCCACCAAGAGAACCTTTTTACAGGCTTGAGACGTTTAGGCCAGACTCCATTCTCTGGGCAAGCAAGCTTGGGTTTCCAGGACACCTTAAACCCCAAGACAGTGTTGTTAAAGTTTCCCAGTAGCAAAATCTACCTGTGTGAAGGAAGTGGGGTCAGTATAGTGTCGTTGCTCATGACAGAAAGCCACTGGGATCCCCCCAGACCTCCACTTTATTTTAGATCCAAGCACAAGAATTAGACTAGTACTTCAGGAGGTGGCCATGTTTTCAAGGGCTATAACATAAATTTGATTGCATAACCTCTAGGAAGGGATGATACTGTATTATTATTATCAATACTGGCTCACATTTATATACTATATATAGTACAAGTATTACTCTAAGTGCTACATAAATTCATGTAAACACACATACTTCACATTCAAACTGTTACCATACTTTACTCGTAAGGAAATCAATATGGGGTTGGAGAGATGGCTCAGTGGTTAAGAGCACTGGCTGCTCTTCCAGAGGACCTGGGTTTGATTCAGCACCACAGCTTAAAACTTCCTATAATTCCCCTTCCAAGGGATCTGATGCCCTCTTTTGGCCTCCACAGGTACTGCATGCACATGGCAAACACATACAAGTAGGTAAACACATCCATAAATACATACATACCTAAATACATAAATAAATTTTTTTAAGTAATCTGAAACATGATTAACAAGAAGCAAAGCTAGACTGGGGTCCAGAAAGGTTGGATCCAGAGTCTAAGCATCCACAAGGAGGGCATCTCAGGAAATCCAACTGCTACTAGTCTGAAAATTCTCTAACATGCTCTGATCAGTGGCATCATGAACACCTCAAGAACTCCAAGCAAAGATTACTCTTCAGACAGACACTACCATATTTGCTGAATCAAAATCTTGGCAAAAGAGTGCTGGGGCTGGGTATTTTCTCAAAGTTCACCTAGCGATTCTTGATGTTCAAGTAGCAGCAACCTTGACCACCCCTCTATCCTCATACCCCACTTTCCTACCCCCACCTCCAATACATATGCCTTGACCTTCCCCTATATGTGCTCACTCACACTGAGGTCTCTTTCCTTGAAGAAAGAATCCACTGGCCTTACTTCTACACTATGAGGTCATTCCAAGCCTTACTGGTTCCAATTCCAAATGTCCCTTCCCTCAGCATGGCAGCTGTTCTGTCTACCTCAAACATCCAATGAATGTCCCCAGGTCTCTTCCTTTCCAAGGAGATTCGAGACCCTTAAACTATTCCCTCTAGAACATTGTATTTATTCTTCCTTTTACTATCTTTTCTCTACTTGGATAAATTCTTGGTGATTTGTGCCTTTTTAAGAAAGGGGCTAAGAAATGAATTCAAGACCAGAGACACAAGGGACATAATATAAGATCTTTGTTTGGACCTCAGTCTATGCAGTTATAAAATGGGAACAATGTGTACTCCATTTACCTTAGAAGGTTGTTACGAAGCCAGTAATAGAATATAGGTAACGGAGCTTTGCAAAAGCACCAGATGGAGCACACTACATACACCTGCTTCTCTCACCTCTCTATACTACCTTCTTCACACAGCGATTTAAACTCACCCCCCCCACACACACACACACAAACCACCACCAACAAAAAACAAAATACAAAATCCAACCCCTCAGCTGGAATTCAAGACACTTGGGTTGGGTTTCGTTATCAAGGGTTAAGGATAAAATATTCCTTTGTAAGCTCTCCACAGAAATGGGTAATTTATCTCTAGAATAGGAAGTCTAGTAAGCTCTGATCATTTCAGCCAGGTGATGTAGCCAACGGCCAACCAACCATGTATAATGTCTTACCAGTCCTTCTGAGACACATTCTGGTTGTAAATGTGCCCACTGATATTTCTATAAGGTGGACAGATGCATTTGCACCGGATATCTTCAGAGCTCTGGAAGAAAAAAAAAAAAGAGTAAATGGCAGGAAGATTCCTGCCTGCCTGGGTTAGATTCTAGCCAGGCTAGCAAACTTTAGTGTTGTGTCTGTTCTGTGCTTTTAAATTTTCCCATCTCCTATTCACTGAGGACTGGTTCTTTAGGAAGGCTGTCTCATCACAGGGTCCCTAACCTCTGTGGTATCAAAAGAAACAGAAGTTGTCTGAGATTGTCATTCAGGGAGTGATATGCTTATGTGCAGGGCATATAGCAAAGTGACAGGCCTCATCCCTGGGGCCCACACTTGTATATTTTTTTGTCTGGTGGCGCAGGTACCAGATTTTATTTCAATTCTATCTTAACTCCCTCGGTTTGAATGGGGAAAGAGATAAATAAAGAAAAGTAGGATGTTACCAGGAGAAGGCTCCCTCTAGGAACCCCTTGAAGAGCAAAGAAGCAAGCCCTGCTACTCATCGTCATTTCAATGTCTTAATAATCCTCACAATCTAAAGCCATGGAGCCTCACAGACCATCTAAACCCAGCTGCTGGTCCCGTCCCTGTGGAACCAGAGCAGTCTCAGGAGTCCACCACAAAGCTGGGTCAGCTTCGAAGCAGACACTCCATCTCTGCGTGCCTTTACACTCAGAGCATTTTACAACATTACGTGATTTGATTATCCCCAAATTGAGCAACAGATTCGAACACAGCTGTTTTTACTTAGGGCAAAGGAAGACATGGAGAAGTTAGGTAATTTCTCTCAGCAAACTTTCTTGCTTCTGGGGAAATTCCACCGAGGGCTAGTTGGTTCTGAAACCCATGCATGCAGCAGTATGCTCCGATACCTCTGCTCCCTTACACCCTTAGGAAGTTCTTGCAGCTTGCCCCAGGTAAGGCCCTCGGATGGGTGAGGGGCAAGGGTGGCGCCCAGGCTACCTCTGTGGAAGCCCTATGGGCATAGTGCTAGAGCAACAAGATGCTGCTGGCTCACCTCCCTCACCTTGTTGGATTGAGCTGGGTGCACTAGCAAGCACCCCACCACAGCCACCAAACACAACAGCTTCATGCTTATCAGCCTTGCTGAGCAAGCAAGACTAGACGCCTGGGGGATAAAAAGAAACATGGAGTCGGAAGGTGGTCACAACACAGCCAGCACCCTCGGCCCCATTACTGCTTTGCGGGACAAGGGAAGGGGGTTGACTTCCAGGATTCCTGGGCCTTCTAAACCTTTCCCTCTCCCAAGTCCTGCTCTCGAAGCTTCCCTTGCCCTAGCAGAGGTGGTCTTCTGGGGTTACAGTCGCCCGGAGCCCCCAGATCCTGTCACCAGGCCCTGCTCCGACCCTCGCTCCTGCCCCCACCTCTCTCTCTGCCTTCACTGCCCCCGTGGCGCCGCTCGGGCCCAAAGAGAAGCCCCGATTCCGACCGCCAAGAGCACTGCACACCCTGCCTAAGGATTTGGGGTGGCCGGGAACCCCCAGTGTCCCTGAGACCCCCGCACCCCTCCTCCAATGCCGGGTCTACCAACCTGCAAGCTCCGCCGCAGCAGCCAGGGACCAGCAAGCCCCACCCCTCCAGCTTCTATTGGTTATTAGAGCCGCCAATCAGCCCGAACTTGCTTGTCGCCAAGACAACAAGACCCACCTTCTCCTGGTCCCGGAGGCTCCCACTCTAGGGAGAGAAAGGCATTTCTCTACCAGGACCTTGCAAGAAAAGGGAAGGTTTGCCTTTCCTGCAGAGGACCGAAGATCTATCCCGGTGGGTCCTGCCAACTTCTCCCAGAGTGCTTTGTTCTTCCTCGCGTTATACTACTTCCTGTTTCAGGGAAAGTAGTTTAGAAATGAAGCTAGTCACAACAATAACGATTTAAAAACAAGACCAAGAACGATTGTGCTTATTCACAGTCTGAAAATATTTAGAGAACCACATTTTTTCCCACAGGGAACTCGAGGGCCCAGTTTCTGTTCCTACACACACAAAGACACAATCTGAGGAGAATAAAACAGCATTAGTAAGTAGTAGGTGTAGGGCTGGAGAGGGCTGTACCTCATTAGCCTTCTCTGGTTCTAAAGGTCGGGCAAATTGAGACAAGATATACAAGGCCAGGCTGCAGACGGACAGATGTGAACTTCTTAGCAGCTGGGAAAGAAAGTGAAGTCATTTGAGCCCAGGGCCAGTACAGTAAGGACACTTGAGCTTTGGCCTCAGCCTTTCATGGAACTAAGCACCTGTGTTAGCGTCTGTGGGTACCAGTTTCTTTAGCTGAGGGTCGTTTCGGTTTTGATGAATTGGAGTTCCTGAAGGGCGGAGTAGTCATATGGCCAGAATGCAATTTAGTTTAGAAAACCACGTGCCATAGAAGAGTTTTCCTCCCTTGGCACATTGTTTGAGCACTATTGTGTCAGGTACCATGCTAGACATTGAGGCTGTTGAGGGGAGTTGGGGAAGCAAACCTTGACTGTGCTCATGTAGAACTAGATATTTAGTACAAAGAAAACAATAGTCAACCAGCCGTTACAATTTAGAATAGTAAGAGCTTTGTTGGGAAAATGCAAAGCCAGTGGGAAACCTAGACCAAGATCCAGGGCAGGCCAACAGCTCTGAAATGGAGCATGATAAGAATGCCAGCACTGATATCAAAGGTCCATGTGCTACTCCCAGAACCCTGTGTTAACTTATCTAGCAAAAGGACTTTGAAGATGTGATACACATCAGGGCCATTAGGATCCAGAGAGTATATTGGACTGTTAGGTGGGTCCAATCTAATCACGGGAGGCCTTAAGAAAGGGATTTTTTTTTTTTTCTGGTAGAGAAAAATGTGGCCATGTGTCTGGTGGTCTATTGCTGACTTTGAAGGCAGAGGAAAAAGTTTTGAGAAAAGGGATGTGGGTGACTTAGAAAAAGCGAAGAATTGGCCTTCTCTAGATTGTCTAGAAGCCCCATAGATATATACCTTGATTTTAGTTCACTGGCACTCATTTCAGACTTAAGTAAGACCTACAGAGATGAAATACAGTGGTGTTGTTTTAAGCCACAAAGTTCACGGCGCTTTGTTATAACAGCAACAATTAAAGGCAGAGGAAGTGAGAAGCAGGGTGGTGTGAATAGATGGAAATGCTTTCAGGAAAGGACTAAATGGCTCAGCTTGGGTCTTCTTGTACTTGTTTTTACTGCAGCAATCTTAGCATGAGTTTGCCTGCAGAAGCTAGGTTTGGAATCCATGCTGGAAAAGAAGGTCTCTGCTCCTCCCACCTGTCCCTACTGCTGCGCTCCCGATGGCTATCATCACCTCTGTACTTTGAATCTCTCACAGGCATCAGCTATTTGCCCTTACATTCCCTCTCATAGTCAGCAAAGCTTATCTGTCCAGTGTCCCATAGCCTCGGGATTTTAGGAGATGGTGACCTTCTTATGGTGGCATTAACAGCCACACCTGAGCCATACCACAGGATCATTCAACCTAAATAGAAAATAAAGCCCAACAGATGGGTGTCAGTCATTCGTGCAATGTGTAAAAAGGTCAATAGCTGGGACACTGTAGTCTTTGATTCTACTATTATGTGAAGTTGCCATTCTGTCCACTGATGGAAGGTCAGGTGCCTGGGGTCATTCTTGAAATAGATTGAGCACCATCCTCAGATATCCTAAGTAAAGGTATTGTCTCTTCTCAAAGCAGGATTTATCAAGCATCAGAGAAACTGGGGTACTGATATAAGGTCAGGGGTGTTGTTATGAAGTATATGGCCCTTGGGGAAAGACCATAGATATAATTAAAAGATTTATTGATTAAGTGCTAGCAGGGCAAACAGTCTCTGAGCCAAACTGAGATTGCTGTGTAGGAGGGCTATACAGGAAGACTTCTAAAGACCTTCAGTGTTTATGTAAGCAAGTAAAAACTGTTCTGTTCTGCCAAGTTAAGTGGGTAAGGCAACTCAGCAATCTTTGAGTATCTGCTAAGCAAGTCACAAAAGCAAAATATACAGTCATATCATAACAAGTACTCAGTCACGTCACAGTGGATGGGGATCACTGAATCAGGGTTACTAGGAACTTATCTTCCAGGGACTGGAGTCAGAGACAAATGGTGGGTACCAAGATGGATGCCTAACATAAATGGAGTTTAATTAGCCATAGCAATGCTCTGCTGTGCAGGCATCCACTCTCAGTGTCTCACAGACACACTTCACTCCCAACAGTATTTCACTACAATCATCCTAATTATGCAAATCTTGAAATAAATTCTTCCCAAAGTTTAATAAATTATATGGACCCTCCGGTCTATTGTGTATGCATCCGTCAAGTCTCACATAACACACACACACACACACACACACACACACACACACACAGACACACAGACACACACACAGACACACACACAGACACACACACATTTATATTTTAGCTGTGTACTCTCCTAGCAATCATTCACCAGGCATCATGATGCTCATGGCCTGGGGTCAATGTTTCCTTTTCCACTGTTCTATTTTCCTTGGCTCAACTCCTGCCCCTGTGCATGTGCTTCTGGGTATAGACTACAATAGTCTGAAATAATAGCTTACTTTGGGTTTCCAATTTTCTTACCCAAGCCAAATATTTTGGGGTTTTGGTTTGTATTTCAGCTCACATTAGCAGGCAAGACTACCGTTATGCTATGTCCATGGATTCAAATCCATAAAGTCTGTTTCTACTTGAAGGGACTCCTGCTGGAGTTCTACACACAGGGCCTCAGTTTCCCTCTGTGGAGAGATGTTTGGAACAGCAGCTTTTAAATGTTTTGGTCTCACACACTTTTAAAATTATTTAGAGCTCCAAAGACTGCTTATGAAGGTTCTGGTTATATTTTTACTATCAAAATTAAAACAGAAGAGTCACAAATATTTCTTTTAAATTGCACACCTAAGCACCTTTTGGTAATCTGAGGGACGAGAGTGGCAGGCGCTGCTTTGCATTTTGTTGTTGTTATCCCTGTAACATCCGGTTGAATGTGTGAGAGTGACTTTTCACATTTGCTTCTTTTGTGAAGCATCTAGCCTTAGAGGCACTCTAAGGAAAACCAGACAGAAAAGGGCAAATCTCTTCTTTGTGCTTCTAGGACAAACAAGTTTTCAACTTGTGATTTCCCTCAAAGTCTCTAAAGACTCACAAATGTCCCTGGGCTGCTGGCTGAGAAGACTGTAACATTTTTTTTTTTCTAGGGAAGATGATGATCCATGGCTTTTCTGAGACTACTCCATGATAGTAGTTTTCAAAATACATTTTAGAAAACATGCTCCTTGAAATATTATCAAGGAGTGTGTTACTGTAGATTGGATGCAGCCTGTGTGGGAAAATGTACATTCTATGAATAAATTAGTGTGGGAACCCTTAAAGTAAATTCAACATACATATTTTTTCTTTAAGACTTTTTAGATACTTCAGTGTGATGAATGCATAACAAATTTCTTAAGCTATATTATTACAGAAATAGTGTTTGCCTATAGTTTTTTTGTCCATTAACTGTATGTATGTGTGCATATATTTATTTTCAAGGTTTTTGTTTGTTTCTGGGTTTTTTGTTTGTTTGTTTATTGTGAGACAGGATCTCTCTAGATAGCCCTGGCTATCCTGGAACTATGTAGATCAATGTGTCTTCGAACTCATAGAGATCTGCCTACCTTTGCAGTTAAGTGCTGGGATTAAAGGTAGAAAGGCATGCACCACTATGCTTGGCTTCTAATATAATTTTTTTTCCTAGTTCTAAATTTTTTTTTAGTTTAGTTTAACTTAGCTTTGCTCTGTTTACATGTGAACCCTAACTGTATCCTTGCTTTTGGGAGATCACAGTTGCATAGTGTCAACAGGGATCAGCTACCACATGATTTAATAGGGGAGATTGGCTGTTCAGACAGCTGTGGGCTACCAGCATGTCTTATAAAAATACAATTTGTATGAGCAGATGACTAATGTCTCTTATATTAGCTATGTCTTGTTTTGAATAAAATTCTTTGAATTTTTCTAACTTAGCTGATAGCAAACACCAAAGGTTTAAATAGAGAATCCCAGCAAGGGTCCAGCTCAGGACACCTACTGTCAGAGGCCACACAGGGAAGTTTTCAGATTTTTATTCCTTTTAGAGGAAGGAGATATAAGATAATGTTTCTAGCATAGGCAAGCGGGGAGGGGGGTACACAAGTATGCTGTGGCCAACACCTTTAGTCCATGATCCAAATACGTTTTCCACAAGTTTTAACTTAGGGTTTAGAAGCAGACAGGAGGCCTAGAAAGGCACGCACTGTGGTTTGTTTGTACAGTTCATGCAGGGTCTGATGGCCATCTAAGTAAGCCAGTCAACCATACGGAGGTGTCCCATAGGGAAGTGGTCACCAGTAGGTGGTAGTACAAGGCAGGTATCTGAATGGAACCCCAAGGAACAGAGGCTTGAAGAAAACTGGAAACTGTGTCTGAGGTCACTCACTGAGCCCTGCTTCTGGTGTGTGAAGATCTAGTTTATATTTAGAATGGATGTAGAAGCAATATAAGAGCATATGCACCCACCATACTCCTATATAAGTAATATAACTCTGACTCTTTACTGCTTAGTTATTGAAGACTTTACAGAAAACCAAGTCATGTCACATATTTCATTTTTTTTTTCTTTAACTTTTCTTTATGGAGGCATAACAAACACACAGTAAAATACACGTGCTCTCCCAGCTTCCTTTCTAGAGGCAAAGCCTCTGAAAGAGGCTTTATAAAGAAAAAAGCCATTTTAAAGAAAGAAATGTTGACTTTGGCTCACAGTTGCAAAGGTTTAAATTGGAGAGCACTTGATTCCATCATTTTGGGAACTGTGATGTCCTTGAACACCATGTCAGGGAGTATATGACAAACTGAAACTGTTCTCATTATGGCCAGGAGTGAAGGAAGGAGGGAGAAGGGGGGGAGGGGGAAGGGGGGGAAGGGGGGGAAAGGGTTACTAACTTTTCTAACAAATCCCTTCTTTAGACTCATTAATATATGAATTGGATTAATTAATTCATGTGATCCAAATCCTCATGAGCTAATCCCATCCCAAAGGTCCCATTTCTGGACATTTTATTTATTTTTATTTCATGAGTATGTGTGTTTTGCCTGCGTGTATGCCTGTGTACTTTGTGTGTGCTGTACCCTTGGAGACCAGTAGAAGGCACTGAATTCTCTGGAACTGGAGTTACAGATGGCTGTGAACCACTCTATGGGTGTTGGGAATCGTACCCAGGTCCTCTGGAAGAGCACCTAGCTCTTGGCTGTTGAGCCATCTCTCCAGCCTCGTGAGCCCAGTCTTCACTGTCCATATTCTTTTTTGATTCTGTCTTCTGAACTTCCCCTAGACCACCTATTAAATCATACATCATTCTAGGGCTTCTCTAGCCTGCATTGCTGAACTTTAAGCAAGTTGCAAAGGTATCTGAACTACATTCTCAAGCAAAGCTACAGCAGTGGCCCCAGTTAGCGGCTTTCTGTACAGCTCAGACTTTACAATGCTGTAAAGAACATGTGACATAAACACATAAAAATGGGCAAGGTCAGTTTTGAGTCATGATTTCTGAAGTTTTGATGCACAGTCCTGAGTTTCACGGTGTGGACCATGGTAAAGTGAAATGTCATAGCAGAGGGGGTGCTGTTTACATGGAGACTGAATAGGAAGCAAGGTTGGGGGCTGAACATCAGCTGAAACCTTCTCTGGTCTGCACCTTCTCTGGTCTGCTCTTTCTGACCCCACCCTGGGCCCATCTCCTGAGTTCTAAACTACCCCCCCCCAAACGGTGTCGCCAGCTTGGAACTGAAGCATTTAACACATAAGCTGGTTGGGCACATTTCTGGTCTAAACCATAATAAGGAGGGATAAGAAGAATATGGAAAAAGGAACATTGGATCCAAAACAAACAAACAAACAAAAAGTCCTTCTGCATAGTAGTTGGAATGAACTGAGTTTCCCACTTACATAAATACAAGCAATGAGAGGTGAGTGACTGAGGCTGTATTAATGGATAAGCACAGTGTAATGTGACTGAGCAAGCCTCGGGGTTACTTAACAAAGCCTAGAGCCTAATAACTTTATTTTAAATTAAAATGAATTCTACCTAGGTCAGTGATTCTCAACCTTCCTAATACTGCGACCCTCTAATACAGTTCCTTGTGATGTACTGACCGTCAACCACAAAATTGTTTTCATTGCTATTTTCTAACTAATTTTCCTACTATTGTGACCTGTAATGTAAACATCTGAGTTTTCTGATGGTCTTGGGTGTCCCCTGTGAAAAGGTTGTTCGACTCCCTCTGTAAAGGGGTCTCAGCCCACATATTGAGAACCACTGATTAAATAATTCACCCACATAGTTGGGTGTTGTGTTCCATTTAGGGACACATGCCATGAAGAACACATACAAGAATGCCCTTATACAGCACTGGCCAGTGTAATGAAAGCCTTGAACCCCACACGAATATCTGGGGGAATGACAACCATCTCGAAGCATGTGAAGAGATGTCCTAGGCAAGAGGGATTCAACTGACAGTACATGGTGCCTAAAGGAGACAACACAGAATTCCTTCAATTTAATACCAGGAAGGGTGTAATAATGTATCAGGTTGTCTAAAGCAGGGATGAAAAGGCTGTCATTTCCACAGTCAGGATGCTTCAATTCTAGGCAACAGTAACTGAAAAGTTAAACTCAGAAATGAAGTGTGAAATTCATATAGTCTAAGAAATGGCCAGTCATGGAACTAGTCATGAAGCGGGGAGACAAGAGTGCTCTCTCGTGGCATTCCACAGGGGTATATTGGCAGTGATGGTTGCCTCCCCATCCCTACTTAGGATACAAAGTCTAGAAGAGAGGCAGTTGTATGCCCTGGACTTGGTCCCATGCCTCTTGGTTAGCAGAAAGGTCAGGGCACCTTGGTAGGCCCAAGGTCATCTCCCGAGTTGACATCAGAAACTATATTAGCAGCAGCAGAATAATGTACCCCCTAAATCTCCATCCTTTTTTCTCCTACTTGAAAGACTTGTATTTGTGTTTGCTTTTAAGAGATGAGTCTCACTATGTTACCCAGGCTATCTCCAAAATCCTGGGTTCAAGGAATCTTACTATCTCAATATTCTAAGTTGCCAGCATCATAGCCTCTATTATTGTATCAGCTCAAGCTATTATGTTGATTAGAAATAGTGTCAATCTCTTCTACCTTATCTTTGAAAGGGATAAACACATGCATCTGGATTGCAGAACACATGACGTGTCATAACTGTGTGATGAAATGCCTGCTAGTCTGGGAACAGCACTTCCCTAGGAGACAGTCAAGCTGGGGGACTTACACATTCAACAAACAGGTATCGAGTGCCTATTATGTGTCAAACTCTCCTAGACACCCAGATTCACAAGCCACTGCAAAAATGGAAAGGTTAAATATTTGCCCATGTAGTAGATGCAAAGGGCAAGAGCTGTGTGTGCTTCAGGCCTACAGAGGGTGGGGCTCTCCAGGGGGGAATTCCGTTAAGGCCAAGTCCCACCCTAGCCTCCCCTACCGGTGACCTGACATTCCATCTGTCCAATCCCCATCACCATATTCCACGAGGCTCCACCTAAAATCTAGACTTTTGCAGACTTGTGGAACAGGTGGCGCCCCCCAGAATAAGGACATTTCTGTCCCAGGCCAGCAGCTGTCACCTGAGAAAGATTAAGATTCTCCCACCAGGCGACAAGGCTTGTTGTGCCCGAGACAGATACGGCTCAGATTCCCAGGCTGAGGCAATTAACCCAGAGAAAAATGTGACACATCTCTTGGAGCGTCTGCCCTGCAGCGGGCAGCCCACTGGTCCTGGCCTTTTCCAGAGCCTGGAACAGTTTCTGAGAAGGAATCCTGGTGCAGAGCCTCTGTGTTTTCCTGCTGTGGGGGTGCGAGGGTCCCCAGGTCAGGACCTCAGCCCACGGTGTCCCAGCCACGAAGGAAAAGGCTATGATCACCACTGCGTGCTGACTGTCCATCACTGCAGTTGAGGTCAGGGCTCTGTGTCCTGGGCGGGGTAAGAGGCTGGGTCCTACTGATCCCAGGGGACATAGCAACACGGACACACTAATCCGCTGTTTTTACACATAATCACTTCACATGCAGAGATTACTTACCTCAGATTTCATTCATAGCTGGCTGGGTCTCTTGGCTTTAAAGGCTTTCAGCTTTTGGGGAACATTGAGAGACCAAAGGTGGACCCAGACTTACTCATTCCAATCTCTCCACGTTGCCACGCACCCGCCAAGGTGTCATTGTGGGGCTGTTTTCTCATCTGTTCAAATGGGTTAAGCTGTGGGATAAAGGTGGGGAGTGTCTTTAAAAAGTTATGAGTTTTTCTGAACTGTGGACCTCACATTTTCACCTGGATGCTCCCCCAAGAAATAGTGGTTTGGTTTTAAAATCGGTTATTTTAAACTGATTCTTTCTGGCCAGAAAGAAACCTGACTAATTGCACAGGCAGACTCTGGTGGTAGGTTGAGGTTGGAGTGAGTGGCCAGGTGGAGTCCCTAATCACCTACAGGGACTGAGGCCTTAATAGTAATTTTCATAAGGATCCTTGTGACCAGAGCCATTGTTGACTCTGCTGATTACAATCGGGAAAATGAGGCCCAGAGATGGGAGGTGATTTGCCCAAGTCAAGGCAGCTGGTGGCCAGAGGCAGCTCTTGACTTTTTTCCCCCTTCTTGAAGCTGTTACAAATCAGTGTCTCTGACCTGGACCCCCATCCTGGCTCCCTAAAGTGCCACCACAATGAAACGAATTTTAGGATTTTGGACTCCCCCCTTCTCATAGATTTCTTTCGTACTTCAAAAACATTTTGGTTTCCACTAGTAAAGTCATTCCCTAGACCTTGTTTCTCAAGCTGGGAGAGGCAGAGGCCTTGGGAGTTAAAGAGTAGTTACTAGGTGGTAAGGGATTTGGGGAGGTGAGATCTTCATGAGCACTGTGTACCTGATCGGTTTACAACTTGCTGCTAACAGAGGCCATAAATCATAGACAACTGCAGCTGGCTCAGCCTGGAAAAGGAGCCAGCCTGCTATCTTTGGGAGAGACAGGCAGGAGGGAAATATGGAGGGAAAAGGTTCCTATAGTTACCCTGACACATGAAAACCAGTCCCAGAAGACACATGACATGATGACGTGTGTACATATAATTGATATCTCAGTCCAGTCAAATCCTCATCTGAATGTCTTAACATGAGTCTGGTAGACATTAGGTGCTTAATGGATACCTTTATTTTTCTTTGTTTTTAAAAGATATTTATTGTATGGTTACCTCTAAGAAGAGACCTGGCTTTGATGTAGCTTCCATTACAAAGATTAGTCTATTTGAGTGAGGCCTTAGGTTTGATTCCTATCAGTGCATATAAACAAGTAGAGTCTAGGGACTGGAGAGTTGGCACAGCAGTTAAAACTGCTCACCGCTCTTGCAGACAACTCAGGTTTGATCCAGCATCCATAACACATTACTCACAACCATCTGTAGTCCATTTCCAGGAGATCCAGCCCTTCTGATCTCCATGGATACCTATACTCATGTGCACATATGCCTTCCTAGATATAGTTAAAAAATAAGAATAGAATTATTTTTTAAAATGAAATAGAGCCTGGAATTTGGAGGGCCCTGCCCTAAATATCAAAGGGCTGTGGGGAGAGTTCACTATTTTCAGTTGCTAGGAACATGGAGGAAGCCTAAAGGTTAGACTCCTGTATCTGTGCAAGCTGTCATTGGGTACTCAGGGCTTTCCTGGTAAGGGGGTAGTAGTGGAATGGCAGCTAGGTCACTGGATCACAGAATATGGAGTCCTCTTGCTGGCCTCCCTATAGCCCAGCCCTAATCATTGTCACCTGACTCTTCTTGCCCAGCGGCTACATGTTCATAACCTTTTGGGACACTTTTACATTTACCCTTGCATCATTCAGTGTCAGCTCACAGAGAGCCCAGGAGGCAAGAGCTCAGGTTTTACTGCTTTTGAGAATAATCTATTGCATGCTTGATTGATAATGTTCCTCTACAGAGGGGATACAGCACAGGCTGTAAGATGCTTGTTGCACTATTATGATCATGTGAATTTCATCCCCAGTAGCCATGTAAAGGAGCCAAGTATATTGGCTCACATCTGTAATCCCAGTGATGGGTTAGGGGGAGGCAGAATTGCTGGAACTTGCTGGTCAGCCAGTCTATCTATATCGGTGAGCTCCAGGTTCAGTGAGATATCCTGTTTTAAAAAATAATGTGGATACCAACTGAAAACTCCTAACACCAGCCTCTGGCACCTGCATGGGCACACAACCCAAATCTCCACAGAAGGTTCCTCATGTTTCTTGTTTGTGTATTTCAGGGTTGACAGTTTATGAGGCCAGGGCATTTAGGAGGATGGAGTTTCTGAGGCAGGTTTTCAGGGATTTGTTGGGGATGAATACAAGGATTTCAAGTACATAGTTTATCTGGTCCAGAGTTCTGCAAACTTCTCCCATGAAGTGTCAGAGGGCAAATATTGTATGCAGAGCTCACTAGGTTTTGCAATATTAACAGAATATTATCAGCTGGAGAATGAGCTATAATAGCCATACTTCTAGTTTTCAATGACTAAGTTCAGTAAGAATATAACCAAGTAAAAGAATTAATAATAGATGGATTATATATAAATATATGTATATGATAGGTAAGTAGATGATGATGATAGATAAATGATAGATAGATAGATGATAGATAGCAAAACTTCACCAAATCAAACACTTGTAACATCTAGATAAAATCAACAAGGGATCCCTCTAAGGCAGCTGGCTGAAATTCCCAGTAGCCATGGATTCCAAAGAAAAGAACAAGTAGAAAAAGACAGAGATAAGGCTAACATCCAGCAGGAACCAACTGGGAAAGTTGAGGCAGTCAGCTGGAGTTCCTGATTGAGTTTTCTCTCCATGGATGAACTTAATTGGACTGTGTTGGGACACCGGATATTGTAGAATTATTTATTTACAGCTGATCATATACAGGATTAATATTTACTAAGGGGTTATATAAACACTTCTTGATATAAATTGAACTTTAAGGCAATTTTTGGAGAGCAGAACTGTTTCATGAACTGAAGGTGCCATTCTCTTCCTGAGAACACAGAAACAAACAGGAAGCAAGGAGTTCTCTGTGGGGGTTGGCCACACCCCATTTATAGTCCTGAGACCTCAAAGCTACGCCTCTAGGTCCCCCTCAATAATGCCTGAATCCCACTACACTGCACCAACTTTCCTCAATAAACAATAGAAACTCCTGCTGGAAATAGTTTACATTGCAGCTGCTCTCATAGGCACAATGCTTTACTCATGGACTATTCTGCTGTTTTCTTCCTCCTTGTCATAGTCTGAGGGGCATCCCCAGACCTGGGTCTGAAGTGGGGTGGAAAGGGGAGAAGGCATTCCTGTTTCCAGAATTAGCTTCTCAGGGGGATCCAATAACAATTCATGAATATAACACACATTACATAAGAAAGTAGCCATAGATGACTACGTGAAAATGACATGGCTGGTCTGTGTGCCAAAGTTTGCTGGCCCCTAAGAGAAGGGTAATTAGGGATGGGACCTGTTGTGGGCACTCCAGAAGCAAAAGAGGAGTGACAGCAATTTCTGTGTGTGAATAATGTTCGTCCTGAATTTGCACCAACAGGGGCCACTGCCTCTCCTGCACACTGGAGACCATGAGTGGACAGAAACTGATGAATAGGATGCCGTGACCAGAGTAAGAATCCCTACAGATGTTTAGGCTATTATTATTCTCACCCCTGACCTGCTCAGACAACAGAAAACACTGTCCATGTTGGAGCTCACAGCCTCACCACTTATTTTTATGATGCACTCAGGAAGCAAGTCCAATGTAAGGCCTCACTAGGTTGTGTATGGCTGCTGGGGGGCTCATCATTTGGGGTCTGGTGCTCGGCAGCTTTAGGGCATCCTTGCTGAAGAGGAGCATTGAGGAGCCATTGCAGATGTGCTGGACTTACTTTGGTTCCTTTGGGATACCCTCTCTCTTCTACCCCAACACATCTACATTTCTGTCTCTTCCATCCTTACCTTCCAGGTCCTCCGGGAAACTTTCCCAGATTGATCCCTTTCTGAAGTCTTGACTCCGGTTACTGTATCTTTTCCCATCATATCTTCCAAGTCCTCCACCAGTGCCATTGTTACCCTCTCTTGGAAGCACTGTCTCCTCCCAATACTTTCCAGAAGAGTACATTAGACTCCAGACCGCATGAAGACAAGGACACCAGCCCTTAGCACAGCACATAGCATATGGGAATTGCTCAGCAAATGTTTATTGAACTGATATCATTGGGTGAGTAACTGTCCCCATAACTAAAATAGCAATATATGCATCCATTATATCCCCCAAAACCTCTTTAAGAAGTGTGACAGACCCTTCCCTGTTATAGAGCCAAACTTTCCATTTTAGCATTGGAAAAAGCTTTGCTTTTCTCTGAATGGGGTGGATTAGAATTTCCTGTGTCCTCCAGGGAACTCCAACTGTAGTTAGTGTTAAAAGTTACATCCTTCGGCAACTTAAAAGAAGCCTTGCCTGCCACCACAGGGGAGGACATGGGCTATGCTTTTAGCCTAGAAGTCCTGATGATGTCCCTGGGACATAACGATTGTCTCCCACAACAAGGCAGGAGGAACTTTCCAGATACTGTCATACAAACTTTTCCAGTGCTCCCAGAATGAGGAGAGGGATGGAGATGTTTACTGTAAAGCCAGGGACATAGGTTGAAAGTGACATTGAGAACTTGTTGCCCTATCCTGCCTCTACCTAACGGCCACCTATGAAGGGAATGGGAGCAAGAAGGAGAGAGATGTCTCCAGTCTGCTCTAACTACTTCTCCCCAAGCCCAGCTTTCATCCCTTTGGAAAGCAGCTCTGATCTCTTTCTATCTGTTTTGAGGCCCAACATACATGTCCATAAGTGCATCCCTTGTGCAGAACCAGGCCTATTTCTGGAGTTATAACCTTTGATAAGATGACCTATGAGGTATTCTTGGGAACAACCAGAATGAACTATCCTGGCAGCCAAGCTAAACTATGGTTATAAACAAAGCAAGCCTCAGTTACAATCAAAGCATATTTGTAGGGTATTAAAATAGATCAAAAACAAGTGCATCATTCTCTTTCTATCTCCAGACCTCTGTCTCCTTGAGAGGCCATTGGGACAGCATCTTGATTTTGACTTTTCCAGGTTTCCTTTATTTCCAGAGTCTCCTCAACTCCATGCCATGGAACATACCACACACACACACACACACACACACACACACACACTCCAACACATCCAGTCCTGGATGATTCCAGCTTCTTCTTTCTCCTCTCCATATAGGTCATCCCTAGCAGAAAAGCTGAGCAATCTCCTCAGCACCCAGACAGTTCATTCATGGCCAGAGTAAGAGGTGCTAAATCTGTAGCAGTCAATGATAACTGCTGCAGGTTGGGCAGCAGGGAAGGGCTGTCTCAAGTTCTGGGATCAGCTGTGCTGGGCAGTGAGCTCAGCCCCAGCACCCGGGGTGACCATGCTTACTACCTACCCCTCACTATTCCTCAGTGCTGTCATTTGGTAAACATGTGATAGACTTGGTCTGCTTTGCTCTTCGCCCTTAAGGATCCTGTCTCTTGGCATAATCCTCTAGACTGAGTCATTCCTGGGCTTCACCCAGGCTGAGGCACCATGGGGGACAGCAGGGAGAATGGAGACCTCATCCTTTCCTTGAAGCTCTCCCAGGTGTTGAGGTGTGCAATGTAGCCCAGTGCTTGGCCTGAGCTCAGGATGCTGGGGTTGGGGGCTGGGGAGTGGGGGTATGTTGGAGGTGGACCAGTGAGGCAATCAAGCCACAGGGAGCTGACCCAAAGGTTTCTAACAGACATGGACCTTTAGCAAGCTTTGTAAAGTGATGCCTGAAGAGAGGAAGATGCCAATTCAGGGTTCACACATGGATCAGCGGTATGAAGGGGTCTTCTGTCAGAGGGACTATGGTGCGGTACTTGTAGGCTAGGCTCCAGAAAACCCAACATCACCAGGATTTTCTCTCTGTAGTTCAGATGCGGAACAAGAATGAGGAGGAAGGAGACTCTGGGAAAGGACCTACAATCCCCTTCTTAAAAGTCTATTATTACTATTATTATTATTATTATTATTATTATTATTATTATTATTTTAGATAGTGTCATGTAGCCCAGACTGTCCTTGAACTTGGTGGTAGTAGAAGCCACACTTGACATCCTAATCCTGCTGCCTCTACGTCACAAGTGCTCAAGTGATAGTTGAGCACTACCATGCTTTCCTAGGATTACAGTCTTAAGACTAAATCTCCATGAAACCAAAGGGTCCAAGGTGTGTGTGTGTGTGTGTGTGTGTGTGTGTGTGTGTGTGTTCACATTCACATACATTAAACAAATGTGGTCCCCCATACCACTGGCAAGAAGTAGAAGAAGCAGGATTCATGGGAATCATATAGCAATGTAAGCTGTAGGTGTGCTATGAGTGACCACAGCCGTGACTCCTCGAGCACCTGGGAGTCCCTAAAGTGATGATCATGGCTAGGTGCTGGCCGATCGCTAGTTTAGAGAGAAGACGCCATGGCATGGCCTCCAGAAGGGGAAGAGCTCCGCTCCTCCCCCTTCCTGTGCCGTCTGCTTCTCCTGCAGACCCCAGATCTCTCTCCTTCTCTCTGATGTTGTCTCTCCCACATCACCTTCCTTCACCTCCGCTCTCACCTACGTCCCTCCAGCCCTGGTACCGATACCCTCACACATCCAGTTCTTCCTTGTTCAAGAACTACCAGGCTACAAACAGAAAGCTGGTTTGGACCTCTGAACCTTGGTGCCTGCGGAGACCACGTGCCCCCAGCTGCACAGCTTTCAGGGTTTCTGATGCCCCCTGTCTCCGATGTGCCATGTAGCTCACTCTAGCTGCACTTGTGGAGGAGTCAGGCGAACTGGGCAGAACGGAAGGGGGGAGAAGAGTCATTGGTGTGGAGGCAATTGGCATAGCTTGCCCAGAAGATGCTCAGATGTGCCTTCTTTCATTACTGTGCTGAGTTAGGCTCAGTGTGGAAATCTATTGTCAAGTGTGATAAGCATGTGATCCTTCCCCCAGAGAACTCTTCATCAGTGGGTTAGATAACCCTTACCAACAATTAATTATAGGATGATAAGCTTGGCATGGCAGCAGATTTATCCATCTAGCACTAGGCCTGCTCACTGCTTCTACTCATGGTTGCCCTCTCTCCTAGATTTCGCTGGCTACAGACCTGTCCTACCTCCATCTCCCTTACTTCCCATCAATCTAGTTTCCATCCAGAGGCTAGAGAGCTCCTCCAGTGCTGTGCTGAGTCTCCTCATCTTTCTGCTCAAAACGCTGTCGTGGTTTTCCATTCAGAGCCAAAGCCAAGGCCACCTTCGTACCAGACAGACCTATAGACCAGCATGACTGACATTGGCCCGCCCACGGAGCCTGCTCACCCCTCTCTTCTTACTTCATTCCCACCCATCCATTCATAGCCTGCAGCTAATAAAGGGGAATTCAGACTTGAGATCTGTCTGCTCCAAAAGCCCACACCCATGCCCTTTCCACTGATATTGCCTCTTTTTCAACTGGGGCTTTATCAATGTGTTTAAGCCATGTGTCTGGGAAATGTCAGAGACAAGTCTTGATCCCATGGTGGCAAAACTGTAAGTCCCTTGCCACTTCTGGAGGGCCCTGAGTGTCCAGGCCAGGAAGTGATGTTGCTGCCACTTCAAGGAACCCCCATAATAAAAAGCTCTCTGCTATCTTAATTTCTACTTACTTGTGATCTTGGTCCTGTTTCAGCCAGAAGTTGGTTTAACTTGACCTCAGAAAGTCAGCCAGAAAGTGAAAATCTCTTTCTTTAAATTCTTACATCACCCAGGATAAAAAGGCCAGCTTATTTACTATGTAGCTCAGGAACTCACTAGGTAGCCCAGTTTGGCCCCCATGAATATTGGTTGACCGGTAGACCTGATTCAAAAGTAAACATTTGAAATTATATGAGGTTTTCTGTTTTTGTTTTATCTTTCTGTGCTGAGGGTCAAGCGATTCCTCCTTCCTACCCTGAGGGAACCCAGGGCCAGGATGAGAAGTGGATGGAAGCCTTCATCCTGTCTTCAGTAGATTCACCACGAGGAGACAGGAAGAAACAGCACATGTGATAACTCTTAGAGGGACCCACAGGGCTCAGGGCACCATTCCTCATTCCTGTGGGTCAGATCCCACTGTGCAGCGTGAGGAAACGGGGCTGAGAATCCTGGAAAACTGCCCAGCATGGGAAGATCAGAATTATTAACTCCCATAGGGATGAAACCTGGACCAAGAATGAATATTCTTTGTTCTTCAGAACTTCAGGCTCTCAGTCCTGTGAAGCCACCGTGCTGACACACTGTCAAGTGAGTCCTGATCAGGGGCACAAATCAGTCACCAGGCATGAGAGTCCTTTCCATTATGGGCATTAATGAGATTCGCCTGGCTCTGGTCAGTCCCCTAGGGACAGACATCTAACAAGCAGGTTGACAGGTGGTTCTGAGGGCCACTCTAAGTTAGTTAGGGAACTCCCTGGGAACTTTCCAGAACTAAATGCTGAGAGTTGGAGGCAGGGGAGTTCCAGGAAAAGGGACCTAAAAGAGGAGCATATTGTGGGAGTCTGGATCAGCCAATGCGTGCTGGGCATCTAGAGAGTGCAGGAGTAAGGGATGTGTGTCAGAGCTAAATAAGGACATCCTGCCTTTGACAACTGGTACTAGCAGTGGTCCCCCCACCACTTTGTACATGCTCAAGGCCCCGTCTGGAGAGGAGAAGGTTGTCTGCTGCCTGGCTACTCTCTCAACAGTCCTGCATCATCAAATGATGCTCACCCTACCTTCACTTGCCGGCAAGATGGGGATAATGATCCCTCCTCATGGGATGTGCCACAGTTACCTGATGCTGGCACTTAGGACACTAAAATCCACGTTTATTCGCTGATTTGTAAGTCTGGGAGTGCTTCGGCACTCATGTGAGGTCAGAGGACAGTGTACGACTGCGTCTCCCCTTTCATCGTGGGGGTCCCCCAGCTTGAACTGAGGTCATCAGGGTCGGCAGCAAGCTCACTCACCCCTGAGTCATCTTGCCACCCCAAGTTGGGGCCCTTAGCTACTGACATGTAATAGTCTTCAGATTCACCTGACCTTGGCATTCACTCGACTCTGAAGACAGGACAAACTTTCTAGGATGTTGGGCTTGGTCCTTGTAGAAGAGACACAACAGCCATTTTAAATCTTCATTAAAAAGTTAAATGGGTGGCAACCAGTTATGGTAAATCATATGCCAAGAATTAAAGAAAATATGGGGATTTAAATAGTAAGATCCCCCAGAGGTGTCTCTTCCACCTTCAGGGTCAAATGCCTTGTATATCACCAAGCACACCCCACGTTCTCATTCGAACTTTATGGTGACTCATTTATTTGTTTTGCAGATCTTTAAATATTTGATGGAATTTAGTTATTTTGCCACTCAAGTTCTAGTAAAGTAGTTGACTCCACAATTTTTTTTTCTAAACCACCACTAATAAAGAGTTCACTTTCTGCTGTGCCTCCCTTTGGTTCTTCTATTGTCAACCAGCGGTCCTCTCTACTCAGGAACCGGGCAAGCCACTTGGTGGCCCTGCGACTACTTGGTAGTATTGGGTCAGGAGAGGGCTATTCTACTAGACCTGTATCTTCCTTCAGGCCCTTATTTCAAGGATTTGACTAAGCATGTTTCTAAACTGGATTTCAATCATAAAGCAATTTTATTAAGTCCCATTCTTTCCTAATATCTTATGGATTCCAGTTTCAGACACACACACAGACAGAGAGAGAGAGAGAGAGAGAGAGAGAGAGAGAGAGACATACACACAAACACAGACACACAAACATACACACACATAGAGACATGCACACAGACACACACAGAGAAAGACACACATACACACACACACTGTAGTCTTGTTACACATGACACACACCTTCTCCCTTGAACACCACAGTTACAGGCAAGTCTCTAAGTATCTCCAGACACAACAATCTCAGAGTTGCCATGCAGAAACTATTCTTTCATGCAAGTTAGAGTCAGGCATGCCGCGTGGAGACTGTGCTTGTTAACTTTTTCTTTTTCTTTCTTTTCTTTTTTTGTAAATTCAACACAAGTCAGAGTCATCTGGTAAAAGGAAGTCAACTGAGGAATTGCCTCCATCAGATTGCCCTGTGGATATATCTGTGGGGGCATTTTCTTCATTTATGATTGACATAGGCAGACCAGACCACTGTGGGTGTGGCCATCCCTGGGTTGATGGTCCTGGCTTCTGTAAGAAAGCAGGCTGAGCAAGCCATGGAGAACAAGCCAGTGAGCAGCATCCCTCCATGGCTTCTGCATCAGTGCCTTCCTCCTGGTTTCTGTCTTAAGCTCCTGTCCTGGATTCCCTTCATAACAGACTGTCACTTTTAAGCCAAATAAATGCTTTGTTCTTTGATGGTGTTTTTGGTCAGAATTATATTGTTTGAGCATCTTTCCTCTGACCCATGATGGAAAGAGAACAGTTAAGGGAGACCCTAACAAGAGACCATAGTACCAAATACCTTGCACAGTTACACACTATGCACGTTTAATGCATGCTAGTTTTCATTTCGCTGGCTTCAGAGAGTAGCTTCAGAGTCAACCACAGCAGTGACAGATGCTATCCACTGGTGACCTGACAGTGGCATTGTCTCCATAGACAGCCATCACACATGGGAATTAGGAGCTATGTCCCCTATCAGGGAAGGGCCCTTCTGTCTTCTGGTTCTAGAAGAAGGATTCTATCCCTGAATTTCTTAGTCAGGGGATTTTCCTCCCAGTCCTTCCTCGCCAGGTCCCCGCTGAGTCCTTAGCCCAGCTGTGTCTCTGGTACCCAACATTAGCCAAGGCCAAGCCACTGATCAGGGATAGGATTTCAACCTGATCTTTATTACCAGCAGCATTCGGCTAGGCTTCTGGGAATGTGGGAATTTGGTGCCAGAGGGAGAACAGCTGATCTTAAGGAAGAAGCTCTGCTAGAGGCAGGGGGTTAGTCACAGGGTCTCTCCCCATGATCCTGGGTTCCACCTGGTTGGCAGGAGTGATGATTCCCAAAGACGACTCATGTCCCCGTTAGCTCTCAGTTTCTGAATCAGGTCTTCAAACCATCCCTGAGTGTGTCCAGGCACAGGGTTTGAGAGCCCTGCCCTTGCCCTTGGTGCCCCCATTCTGATATAGAATCACTGCCTCTACTTTCAGGAGGGTCAAGCTAATGGATGGAGACAGGGAAGCTCCTGGGAGCACTCTTAAAACAGAAAATTTTATCTCTCTGCTTATGCACCTCCCCAGCCATCCTCAAATACCAAAGGCCTCAGTAAAGTGCAGAGGACCCTTCATAGCCTTGTTCAGGAAGTCCACAGGATGGATACTTTCTTTGGACTCTCTCTTTCTTTGTCAAGGAACAGAGCTGGAGGTTCCTATATGGTGTCTGCTAAGCTAGTGGTTGACCAGAACTCTCTTCATAAAGGGAGCACCTCTGTAGTGGGAAGAAGGAAGAGTAGACAGATTCTCCTCATCTCCACATCACTGGAAAAGGTTAGCCTAAGAAAAGGCTCTGGAAGAGAGGATACCCTGGGGGTAGAGTCTTGCCCTGAGGCACTGTGGGACAGGGTAAAATGTCAAGGAAAGAGAGGTATTTTCTGTCCCTTGGGAAATTTCCAGGTCTGAGGGAGACAGAGCATGCCCCTAGGAGAGTTCTGAGGCATGAAACTGAAGAGACTGAATTCAGTCATGTGGAAATTCCACTGATGTAGGGATCACATGGCAGGGACAGTTAGCATTTCAGGCAGGAGGGAGAGTGAAGTCAGGAGAGAGGTCAGCGTGATGAGTTGGAGAACAAGTCAGGTGAGGAGATGTCAGTGAGCCGAAAGGCTTTGGATGCTATAAAAAGCTTATATTAGTTATACACAGGCTCCTTGTGTGGACGGGAGAGCCAGGAAGAGATTCCACTGCAAACCCAGCCCAGATGAAGATGGTTTCTAATGGTCTCAGTCAAGCTGGTCTTCTGGGCCACTCCCAGAGATCAAGGATCTTAGCTCTCCCAATCTTTTTGCTTTAGTTCATCTGTTTGTTTATTTATTTGTTTGTTTGTTTTTGAGACAGTGTCTCACTAGTTCTGGCTGTCCTGGAACTTCTTTGTAGACCAGGTTGGCCTCGAACTCACAGAGGTCCACCTGTCTCTGACTCCCAAGTTCTAAGATCAAAGTCGAGTGCCACCACACCCAGCACCTAGCTCCCCTACTCTTACTACCCTCAAGGCTCCCTTAAGATTCACCCAGTTCCTCCAAAATGGCCTCACCTTCTTACTCAGCATCCCAAGCTCATTCAGAGACCTAGTCTCTCCACCAAATAAAGCAGTTTGGAGCTTTGAGTTTTTGAGGCTGGTTAGTGTGTGATTTAGCTAAGACCTAGCGGTGTCTTCAGGTGGCCTCCTCCTCCATCCCTTGTCCCCCAAAGCCTCTTGCTGGGACCTAGCGCTTCCAGCAGTAGCATCAACACAGTTGCCATGAGTGTGTTGCATGATTGCCATAAGGTCAGAGTGGGTTCCACCTCCATTGCAATTATGGGGACAGATGGTTCAAGGGCATCTTCCCGATAGGCTTGTTCCTCTTGCGTGATGGTTGTGGTGAACTGGGCCTGTGCTGATAGTTTGCACATAGTGAAGGGAAATATGCCTTCCCTGGAGACTTTCTTCCTGCCTCCTGCCGTGGTGGAGCCTCTTCAGGTGTTGAGGCCAGTGTGCTCCCCTAGAATCCCTCAGCAGTCCTCAGTGAGTTCAGAGAAGCCACCGGCAGAAGTGAAAGGGGAGGATATTCACTTCTGCCTGTCACCAGCATCCCTGTATCACTCCACAAAGCAGAAACCAAGAATTAACCACCAAATAAATCCTGTCACCATCTGCACATGGCACATTACATGGTTAGGCGTGTTGCACCTGTGAGTTAAAAGTATCAATTGGTTAAACGGAAAAGCTTATGATTATTGTCCATTTATAAAGAAGGCTTAAAAGTCACGATAACTGGATCCTCAAGTACTGATAGTCGTGGTATAGTCCCAGGCAAGCTCTTCACCAGCAAGCTGCATTTCCAGTCTACTTTAGGAAACTTCTTTAGTGACAGATTCATTACCAAATGCAGCCATGGAGGCTGCAAAATGAAGGCCCTTTATCTTTTTGTCAACTTTTCAAGGTTCTGAATATCTGACCTGGGGCAAAAGTAGAGGAATCTGGTTGCCTGATTCATGTTCCTAGCTGTGTGACCATAGGGAGATGCTTTAATTGCTCACCCGCAATGTTTTCTTCTCTCTAGACTGGAGATTATACATTCCTATTTCATATGTGTTCTATGATGTAGCCACTGCAACAAATGTCACAGTACACACGAGGTCGGGAAGCACTGCCATATGCTGTGATTTTATAGAAACGGGCAGGGGTTTCATAACATGACCAAGCATACAACATCAGTCATGGTATCCAGCAGAGTTGGCTAGTGTCCTGTGTGGCAGGAGGGGACCAGCTACCTTGTCAGCCTAATGGAGGGAGCAGGTTTCCAGAGTGCCTGTTCCCAGCCAGTGAGATGAACCTGGCTGCTTAGCATGTCTCCCTGCCAGGTCATGGTACCTGCCTCAGAAAAGGAGGGAGCTGCATTGATCCTCAGAATACCACTTAAGAGTGCAGAGTCAGCTGAGGTCCAGACCCACTCGTTAGCTGTGTGATCTTTGTGTCTTAGCTCTCTCTTATGGAAAATAAAAAAATTATTTTACCTTAAGGAATTGCTATAAAGGATTAAATTACTTAATATAATTTTTAAGACTTTATTTATATTTATGTGTATATGTGTTGGATATCTGTATATTTATGTGAAGGAAGGGATGGCCACAGAGTCCAGAAAAGGTCATTGGATCCCTTAGAGCTGGAGTTACAGACAGTTGTGATCCACTAGATGCCGGTGTTGGGATTTCAACTCTGATTCTCCTTAAGAGCGGCAAGCACTCTTAACCACTGAGCTCATCTCTCCAGCCCCTACATGATATATTTAAAGATAAAAACAAACAAACAAACAAAAATCCCCAACCATAACAGTCTGCACGTAGCAAGAGTTCTATGAAGGAAACACCATCCTTTTATTGTTCTTAGATGCCCTATGAGGTCCTGTCCAGCTCTGATCTTCTGTGAGGGTCTATCTACATTGGTCTAATAAACTGTACCTATAGTGGCCTCATCCATCCTACAGACAAGAGCGGGGACCCTCTACCAGCCTCTCCTTTTGCAGAGTGAAAAGGGTTTCCATGTGAAGCTCCGGCCGGGGTCAGCTGGGCTTGCTTGGCAAGGCCTTTTCAGTTTCTTTGTGGCTGAAAGCAGCTTTGCAGGTATGAAAGTTTCCTTAGGGTCTGCATTCCTCTGAGGTCACATGGGACTCGATACACTGAGGTTGAGAGAGAAAGATATAGGCTGCTGCTGATCCATGGGCTGGACTGAGACAGAGCAGGCTTAGTGTCCTGAGATGGAGCTGGGAGACTGGGAATGGTGGATGGCTCTAGGGAACCATGGAAGCATCCCCGGCAATGACCCAGGGAGAACAGGTGTGAGTCTTCACCAGCCTCACAACTCGATTTCACAGGTGAAGACTGTGGTGAGTAGAATCTTGTGTATGAGCTCAGGCTCCACATGGGCCCCATTCTTCGATGTCATCTGCACAGGAAACACATGGTTTTATACTTCTCATGAGAATATTCAATCTCTCTCTTTCTCTCTCTCTCTCTCTCTCTCTCTCTCTCTCTCTCTCTCTCTCTCTCTCTCTCTCTCTCTGTAATATGTGACATGTGCAGGGTATGTTCTTGTTCTTCCAGGCCTTTAGTTAGAACTTTGCTTTTAAATCCATCTCCTTGGACCCATAGGGCTAAGAGGAGGATGTGGAGCATCCTTCGTTGGCTCATTCAGCTGAGCAAAGACATTTCACACCACAGCATAGAGCAATGGCAACCCATGAATCAATTCAAAGTCTCCAAGTTACATGGAATTACCTGCTTTTCAAGTCTGTGGAACCCTCCCAGCAAATCACAGGACTATTGGGTGTTAACACTGGCATGCCAGAAACCCTATCATCAATTCTATGCTGTGTGGAGGCTAGAGGGCCCCAGAGGAGAGCATGGTGCCCTTGCTACTTGCTATATAATGAATTTCTCTCTTTTGGAGATGGGATAGCTTTGGCATGGAGGAAGAATGGAGGCCACATGTAACTCCTCTCTAGTCAATGAAGGCAAAAACTTGGGTTTTACACCAAAAAAGGAAAGTCTAGCAGGTGGTGTGCCACCAGCAAAGGTAGTGGGGAAATGTCACCACTGACATCTGTGTATAGAAAAGTCACTGGGGAAGAAAAGGTCATAACACTAGATATGTTGTTGGCTTGAGTGATGACTGGGAGATTCCTGGGCTGGGGGGAGGGGTCCTACATCCTTTCCTTTCTGGCTGTCAGCAACAGGGAAACTATCGGCATCTTCCACAGGCTGCGCCTCTTGCACAGTTGGAGGTTCTCACTTTCACTTGACTTACTAAATGTTACTGAGTATCGTATTTGAGAATAGGCAATGAGGTCAGGGAAATGACTTGACTCATGCTGTTTCTTGGAGACCAGACTTCCCTTCTTATTGCAGTGAACTCTGCAGAGAGCCCAAAACACCCTTAACATGGCCCCTTTTCAAACATGGGAGGTAGAGGTTAGTCTGTAGTGAAAACCAACTCATGGCCATCCCTAGGATTCAGAGAAGAGGGTCATCATCTCGCAGACAGTAGCAGAGACATCTGAAATACTAGTTTCCTAGTGGTCCTTGTTCATAGCCCCCTCCCACCTGTGTCATAAACTGAAATGCTTGGAGACTCCGAGACTGCCCTCCTGGGAACTAGACTCGGCATCCATCATTCATCTTTTCTCTAATTCCTTCTCTATGCAGCCAGGATAAGCATTTTTTAAAACTCAAGCTGGACTCTGTCATCACTCAACAGCCTTTTCTAGATAAATTAGAACCCTTAGTGGCTTCTAGACCCTACCTGTCCAAACTCAGCTGGGGCGGCCCTTTCCTAGCTTTCTGTCCTCAGGCTTGCTCTCTCAGAGACTGTTCACAGTTTGTAACCGGCCGGTCAACATCTTTCTGTCCTATTAGACTTAATGAGGGGAAGACTCAATGTTTACTTAAGCTTGTATACCCAGGGCCTAACAGTACCTGAGTCTGGGGCTTAGCTTTTTCGTTCCACACTTCAGTCTCTCTGGGTCTTGTGACTGACTCTCAAAGTCTGTTGACTGTTTGGTACCACTATGGGATACAATTATCAAAAGGACAGTGGCTTTATGTATCAGTGTGACTTACTGTGTCAAGGGTCCCATGGGATGAGCTTAACTGAAAATTTGAGGCTGAGCATGATGAAAAGGTCCCCACTCAAAGGGATCAGATAAATGAGGCATCATGGAGCAAATGCACCCTCAGCTGACCAAGTAAAGAGCTTAAGAGTGTGTAACCCAAGAGGTGAACCAGTAGATGCCACAGGACCCTTCCATCTCTGGCCTCCTCCCAAGTTGGTCCCTTAGCCTAAGGGGCCTTGCCTGGCCAGCCTGAGCCAGAGGAGGAGGAGACGGGGTGAGTGGGAGGGGCAGAAAGAGCAAGCAAGGCTTCTGCCATGACCTACATCTGTTCTTGCTCTGCTTGTCCACCGCCAGATGGCTCAGAGTCCCTGGTAGCCAGCAGCAGCTGGAAACAGGGAGGAAGGAGTGTGAGGAGGCTGGAGGCTGGTGGTCCATGTAGGTGAGTGAGCATTGCTACCTGGCTGTCCACCTGGTCTGGGAAGGGCAGGGAGGGAGATGCTGGGCTGTGCCCTAGCTGTTTCTGTACAGGAAAGAGCAGACAAGGGTCATCAAAGAAACCCCACGGGTATCTGGCTGGCTGACCATAGACTGGTGTCTTACACCTCTAAGGGGATCCGGGCATTCTTGGAGGAGGGAATTTCAGCAGGTTCTGTCTGAGTGGTTCTGCCCTGGCTCTGATTGGTGGAGAGTTTAAAATGATAGCTAAGTTAAAAATCTTACTAGCAGTTCAGTTTAACAACCTCAAGGCCAAAGCAGTTGAGAGGAACCCTACTTGGTTCTTCCTTCCTGTTGGGAAATTGGAGGTATCAGGGAAGGGACCTAGGCTGGCAGAATGGAACAGGTTCTGGTGCAGCAGGTAAGAACAACAGGTCTTGGGAAGTAAGGGAGACATAGCCCAATCCCTAACTCAGTGTCTAGTTGGGATGGGTTGAAATGAGTATATTTGTGGGTAATAGTAAGAAGTCTCCCCAAATATGGGGGATGAATCACGAAGGTAGGAATTAATCCTCCTTTCCATCCACTCTATCTAAGCCGGCATCCCTCTGTTCTCTGGCCAAACACACCTCTCACTCATTAGTCATCGAGTGTGTACTTCCTCTAGGTTATTCCTGAAGTAGCATGGTACTGGACCCCTGACCACACGCGCTTTTGGACGTGGACCTGCAGGAGGCAAAGGTAAGGTGTAAGCATTCCCAAGGCCTGCATTCACCTGGAATGTAACAGAGTTGCAACTATGACTTTGGGTGTGGCTATGCAAACATGGGCCCACCCACTCTCTCTTAAAGAAAGTGCTCACACAAGCCCCCTCCCTCCCCCCCCCACTCCTGCACCTCTGCCTGCTGTTCTGCTAATAAACTCTAGTGTGGTATTCCTGGTGTTGAGATTCCATTTCGCCACGTGCAAAAAACTAACATAAGGGGCTGATATATATGTGACAAATAGCCACACAGTCTGCTAGAGCAGATGGTGATAATGGCAAGGTGGTTATGCTGTGTTAAATGCGACCTCCAGTGTGGCCAGCGCTTCCCTTTGCCAGATACTGACCTGACAGACGGAGGAATGGCAATCTTGGGGTGCCTCCCCAGCTGATCCTGATGATCCAGGTTGTCTTCTCTCTGGTCCACCTTGTGACTCTGCTCAGTGTAGTATCTATAGCTCCTGTGGTGCTTGTGACCGCTACAGAACGTGGTTGGCACACTGTGGCATTCCTGCACACAGGGGGGCATGACTAGGCTGTAGAGGGGCCAGAAGTGCCAGTCAGTGGGACATTGTGTAAGAAAGCATATCAGTCGGAGAATAAAATTTGCTGTCATGTGTGAATCTATATTGATGGCTGGATTTTTCAGGCAGGAAGTCCAGTCCCCCAAAATGGAACCACTTGGCCACACATCAGTCTCTCAGGAGGTTGGATTGCTGGAGGAATTTTGCAAGTCTCCCTTTAACTCATTCATAGCTCTCATCCTTCCCAAAGCTCTCCCTGCTGCTTCTCCTCAATGGGAAAGACAGACAGGTGCAGTCAAAGGCAGTTCACAAGAGGAGGGTGGCAGAAGTCCTGGGAAAAAACGAGACACACTCCTGTGCATCTGACTTTGTAGTTCAGAGGGAAGTGGGTGAAGAGCTGCAGATTAGGCTCTCATCCCCATAGACCTTGAGATCTGTAGGGTTCTACATTGGTTAAGGTGACGGTAGAAGGTTCCTGGGCTCCAGTAGAAAATCTAAGAGATTGCTGGGGAATTTGCATTCCAAAATTAAAAGGTCACTGCTGCTGAACAAGTCTCCTGAATGAATTTGTTCTTACTCTCTGAATGGTGAAGAGCTTGGGTCCCACCAGGAGGCTAGGCCATCAATACAATATACAGTCCTGACACCATGCTTTTTTTTCCCCTCGGGATCTGGATAGCATCTACTTCCCTGGAAATTTCCCTGGGAGACTGATCTAGAGGAGCTCTTCTATGGAATGGTAGGAAACTAATCATTTTTATTTAGGGGCTTAGACAAGCTCTTGGGGGCATCATTTGCTCCCAGCATCCATCTTAGATTTGGCTGGTACCCCTGGTGGTATGGGAGAGGTGGGCTGACATTGACTGAGGGCTTCTCATAAAGAATTCATATGCCACCCTCAGGTGATCAGTTTCCACTCCCAGAGGAGCAAGAAGAAGTCGGAACTATGGCCGGTAAGTGCTGACCCTCTACCCCTCAGTGCTGTTCCTCACATCAGTAAAAGGCAGGGAGGTGGAGCCCAGGGTTCTTTGGGAATGCACCATCTCTGCTTTTTCAGTGTGGGCTTTGAAGTTTGCCCTGTTTACCAAGCCTCCACAGGAACTGAACTTCTGCTTCCCGAGAGTGGCTCTTTCCTACCCTCCTTTACCTGGTTTTCCTCTAGTGACACACACAGTCTTCCCAGGGCACACAACCAGAGGGGAACCACCAGTTTTCCACTAGAAGGCTTAAAGGCATCCTTTGCAGAGAACAGGTGGGCAGGACAAGCCTACCTTGTCAGCTAGAGTGATGCGGAACCTGGTTCCCTGAATGAATAGGAGGAAGTTTAAGATGTACTACTCCTATCCTCTCTAGGAAAACCTCCTAAGAAGTCTTCCATCCCTGGAGTGAGCATCCAGCAGCTGGTGGATGAGATCCCCGAGGGCTGCAGTACACCAGATTTCAAGCAGAAGCCTGTCACCTTGGCTCTACCAGAGGGTGAGACCCTAGTGGATACTTCTCAGGAAGTCATGGCTCCCGCTCTCCCACTCCCAGAAAGCGCAAGGGAGAAAGCTTGGGCATCTAACTTTTTCCCTATCCCTCCTATAGTCATTACCTATGTATCCATTCCTCCTACGTTCAATGGTGTCTGTTTGCCTGGATCCCCAGGAGGGACAGGAATCTGAGGAGACTATGGAGAAATGGAATGTGGAGAGTTCACACAATGTAGGGAACAAGGGCCGGATGATACTAAATAGGGAAGCAGGCCCCAGGCTCTTTTCTCTCCTTTCCCAACCTCAAAGTCTTCTATAGGAAAAGGCTATTTAAAAATCTCTCCTCCCAGGGTGGAAAGGATGTCTGTCAGGAAATGGCTGGCTATGCAAACATGAGGACCTAGTTTGGATCTTTAGTAACCACATAAAAAGCTGGACACTGAACTGGTTAGTGGAGGTACAGACCTTTAATGCTAGCACCTGGGAGGCAGAGGCAGGCAGATCTCTGTGAGTCTGAGGCCAGCCTGGTCTACAGAGTGAGTTCCAGGACAGCCAGGGCTGTTACACAGAGAAAGCTTGTTTGGATTTTAAAAAAATCTGAACACAGGGAGCACACAGTTGTGCCTGTAGTCCCCACGTTGAGGAGGAAGGATTAGCAGGATTCCTGGGGATTTGTGGGACAGCCGATCTGGCCAATTGATGAGTTTCAGGTCTTGAGACTCTGTCTCAAAAAAATTAAGTGGGAGGGCTAGAGAGATGGCTCAGCAGTTAAGACTCCTGGCTGCTCTTCTAGGGGACCAAGGTTTGATTCTCAGAACCCACGTTACAGTTCATATCTGTAACTCCAGTTCCAGGGAATCCAACACCCTCATCTGGCCTCTGAGGGCATCACATGCATGTGTTGCACAGACATACTCAAAGGTAACACTCATGCACATAAAAGTGAAGGCAGAATATTAAAAAAATAGAAGTGGAGGGTGAACAAGAAAGACACTCGACCTCTGGTCTCTACACACACACACACACACACACACACACACACACACACACACACACACACGAGTGTGCGTGCATGTGTGGGTGCATCCACAACACACCTTTTCTTCCAACCTTGCTCTCTAGAGCCACCTGTCCAGTGGCTCACAGGCTAGGCTCAGGAGTGTCATTTTAAAAGGCCATACACAGGAGCATCCAGGGGAGTAATGTTCCTCCCTTGGCCATGGTCCCTGGCATATGTTTTAGTTAACATTCTGCTATAGGAAAAATAGTCGTACTATATTTTACTTTTCTAAATTTAAAACAAGGTCACCTGAGACACAAAGGAGGGCCCTGGGACCTTCAGATTCTTCTGCTGAGATGTCCCTGGTGGGAGGCAGCCGGACTCCGTGAGAGTGAAATAGATCCCATTTCTTCTTGCTCTGCACGGAACTGCGGGTCTTCTCTGAGGCTGGAGTCCTATGTCTCAGGACTAGTTCCTTTGAGTGCCGGCCATTGCTTTCCAAGACTGTCTTGCCCATCCTCCTAGATGGGAGAAACCGAACTCAAATTCTCACACAGGTCCTTAGTTTGGGAGAGACCTTAGCCTCCTGATGCACCCACTCTCAAAGAAAACTACCTCCCACTATAGCCCTTCTTATGCGCCCCCCAGACCACACAGCCACACCTTTCTCTTGGGACACCCTCAGGCCTCTGCACGGTGGATGTCAGGCCAGCACCTGGGTACCTGGAAACTTTCCACCTGACATTATGAGTTCCAAGTCAAGGGAATCAGCGTTGGATACTTATTTTGGGATAGAGAGCTGGGATGCCTACAACAGGGAAGATGATGTAAATTTATATGTAAATAACATCTATTGCCATGCTATCCCGAAGCTGCTTCTTCCTGCCACAGGAAAAAATGCCATCTTTCGAGCGGTGGTCTGTGGGGAGCCCAGCCCCAAAGTGCATTGGCAGAGCAGCAAAGGATGCCTCAGCAACTCCAGCAAATACCAGATCTCCTCTGCTGCTGGCAGCCAGGAGCATGTGCTGCAGGTGAGCTCTGCAGGCAGTATTACCTAGGGTTCACGGGTCACCTCTAAGTCCCTCAAATTCTTACAGGTGTCCAGTACCCAGGGGAAGAAGAGATAGTTCCACAGTTGGGTCTATTCAGTTTCAGTCCATGGTTCAAGGTCTCCTGAGCCAGGAGATGCCCTCCCTAGCAGGTTTTCTGGAACCATTGCTAACACACCTGAACCACTGCTGGGTCTCAGTTCCAGGCTCATCACATTGGCTTTGGAAAGTTATTTATTTACCTCTTTCTGCTTCTACTTCCTGATCTGTGGAATAACATAATTACAGAACATACTCTAGAAGTCCGTAAAAGTTAAAAGTTCATATAAAGTGTCTAGCCAGTGTCCTACCTTAAACTAAGCACAGACAGCTCCTGATGTACTGTTCCATTTGCAATTTTTGATCCTACGTTGGTGGAAAAGCAATATGCATTGAGCAGAAATCACACGCTGAGTTTTTAATTTTTCAGTTTGATTTTTCATGGGTTGGAAGTATGTAGGTGTGAGCCACTCACTCTGAGCAATTAGTCAGAGGGTGACTATGGTATACTGTGTTCAATGAATTATATGAGGCACTGAACCCTCTTTTATAAAATGGGCTTATTCATCTTGCCCAACTGCAGGCTCATGGAAGTGCTGTCTCAAGTTAAAGCAGGCAACGGCAGTGCAACATTTGGTGGGTTAGCTGTACTAAACGTATTTTCAGTTCATAATATCTTCATCTTTACAGAAGGTATACTGGAATGTATCTATCCATCACCAGACAAGCAGTATTTGCCTTCTCAATCAATTAGGGTTGATAGTAGTAATTTTGTAGACACTAACTGTGAAACACTCACAAGTGTTCTGGACCAAACATTTATCACAGAGGACATGAGTTAATACTGGAGGAAGGGAGTGTTAACCCTGCTCCCCTGCCCATGGTCTCTCTACAGATCAACAAGCTGACTGGAGAGGACTCGGATCTCTACCGCTGCACTGCGGTGAATGCCTTTGGAGAAGCCACGTGCTCAGTGAGACTCACTGTCATTGAAGGTGAGCTTTTTCCATGAGCTCATCAATGCTCAGGGCATCAGCTTTCTCCAGAGAACACTCTCAGAGGACCCACAGGGTGGCAGGAGGGAAGGGAGGACCCAGAGGCTGTGTATCCCATCTCTTGCAGGAGCCCTGGCTCCACCCAGTTAGCATGTGCCTAAAAAGCACACCTCCGTCTACACCCTGTGACAGTTGCTCTGAAGGGGGCCAGAGGACAGATGTTGATTTCTAGTCTTACATTTTCTGCTAGGTCACTTTCTTTTTCCTCCTGGTTCTCATCAGTTTTCCCATTCTACAACATATATTTTATATAGGTCTATATCAGAGGGGCAGACAAAACAAAGAAGAAATCCTATCTCAGGCTTTTTATTTTTTAAGACCCTTACATTTTGGTTTGTATTAGTTGGCAAGTTGGTACCTCTTGATAAAGCAAACCTAGTCTCTCAAGTAAGCTGACACATTCATCTCGTCTCTGAGTGCCAGAAAAATCTTAGAGAAGTCCAAAACATAAAGATACTGAATTACTTTCCATAGTACAAAATTCTGAGATGAAAGTCCAGGGCTCATTCTACAGCTCTGGCCATCACGAGAGAATAAATTCTTTGTGACCCACTTCTCAACCATCCTTAATGGCCTGGCTGATCACTGCAGATCCAAACGTAAGCCACACTCGAACAAGAAGAAAGGGGAGGTCCAAGTACACCTGTCTCTCTCATCAAGGAAGCAAAAGCTCAAAACTCCCAAAACTGGGAGCTTTTGTATACATGTCATTGGCTAGAACTATGTCACATGATAGCTGTTATTTGCAAGAGGAAAGTGTGTATTGAGTTTTCCTAGACTCTCTGTTGTAAGTAGATGACAAAGAAGAGAATTATGAATGCCTAAGGGAATAGTCAAAAAGCAGAGCCTGATGTATTTGGCAGTTCGGGTCCCATCATCTGAACTGGCAACTGTCAAATGCTCTTTGGATGCCCTTGAGTTTGGTGTGGTTGTCATGGCCCGTATCCCTGCTTCTTCCCGTAGATATATGAGTGACTCTCCCTCCAATGGTGTTCATGGTAACGCTTTGAGGTATCAAAGCTCATGGAAGACCCTCCCCCTCATTTCCCCCTTTTGCTTGGATGTTGTGCCTTAAGGGAGAGAACAGGTGGGGAGGCCAGGGCTTGCTCCACTTCCCAGGAGAACCATCCAAGTCTTGCTTCTTTCCCTGTCTGTGCATACCACCTCTCTGCTCTTCTCCTTGGATGGTCCAGTGGGTTTTCGGAAGAACCGAAAAAGGCAAAAGGAACCTCAGGAGGGTATGTAGATTGGTCAGAATACCCCTCTGGGGCCTTTGCATGTTGCTCCCCATCTGATATAATCACATGCACCTTGTGGGCATTACTGACTTACAGAAAAATAAAAGCTTGGATCATCAGCTCTGAACCATATAGCCTTGCTTCAGACCATTCAAGTCTTACTCTTTATTTTCTAGACCTCAGGAAAGAGCTGATGGACTTTAGAAAGATGCTGAAAAAGAGGTGAGTCTGGAACTGTCTGGAGGATTTTGGAAGGTCACATGGTA
>PVIH01002570.1:158444-185188 GCA_004025045.1 Sigmodon hispidus
GGAGCACAGCATTGGGCATCCTGGATCACCCTCCACTTCTGATGAAGGGAGGAGCCAGACTAGTGGGAGAGAGGACTGGGGAGCACAGCATTGGGCATCCTGGATCACCCTCCACTTCTGATGAAGGGAGGAGCCAGACTAGTGGGAGAGAGGACTGGGGAGCACAGCATTGGGCATCCTGGATCACCCTCCACTTCTGATGAAGGGAGGAGCCAGATTAGTGGGAGAGAGGACTGGGGAGCACAGCATTGGGCATCCTGGATCCTGCCACTTCAAAGCTTTGTGCTCTGGAGTCTGTCTTCTTTCCTCTCAGTCCCACTTGCAAAATGGAAGGGCCCACTTGAACAGTGATTTAAAGTATGTGTTAAAGCAATAGGACTATTCAATTCCAATCTTACTCCCACCCAAAGACATCCTACTCAGAAATCAACACTGCCAGCTGTTAGGAGCTCAGCATCCTCTACAAGCCAAAGCCACAGGGTAAGGCTTGCCCCATCCAGTGTCTAGGTCTTTCCACTTGAGATCATGGTTCACCACAGAGACTTCAGCCTCAGTGCCTGCTCTTCAAGTACTCACAGGCCACTCAGATTGCCAGGGTCAGCTGGTCAATACCTGGGACTCCTCCGGCCTTTGACCTACCAGCCTTGATCCCCAGGTCCCCACCTCCAGCCCCGGAGAAAAAGATGGAGTCTGAGCAGGTGTGGCAGTTGCTCATGACTGCAGACCGGAAGGACTATGAGAAGATCTGCATGCAGTACGGCATTGTCGACTTCCGGGGCATGCTGCGCAAGCTGCAGGAGATGAAGAAGGAGAGAGAAGACAAGATGGCGCAGGTATTCTGCTCCCACCCTCTACCTGGAGCACAAGGCCTGGAGGGGCTGCAAAAACCTGGAGCTGCCTTTGAAAGGCCCAACATGGTAGACAGTCTACCTCCATCTAGCCCCACTGAGAGGTTCTGCTAAGGATTTAGTTTTCTTGGCTTGCTCGGAATTTTGATGCCCGGGTCTGATACTTATTGAACTCTGGACTTTAGAAAAGTTAGGCCTCCAGTGTCTTGATTACTTTATTATGCATAACAGGGTTTATAGCAAAGTCTGCCTTGTAGAGTTGAGAGGATAAACAAGAGAATGTGCTTACAGCAATTAGCCTACTGCCTAACACACAGTGAGTGTCTAAGGAATATCCCTTGTCATTGTATTATTACTATTGCTAAACTTGAGGCCTTATTTCTTGGGGATTCTCAGCAATTAGCCTACTGTCTAACACACAGTAAGTGTCTAAGGAATATCCCTTGTCATTGTATTATTGTTATTGCTAAACTTGAGGCCTTATTTCTTTGGGATTCTAATATTCTGATTCCAGTGTCTTATAAACTACCCAGGAAGTTGCTTCTTGTGTCTAATTTGACATAAGTCTGTTTCTTTCTTCTGGGATTAAAAGACAACTTTTTTTCATTATTCTGAAAGTAGCATTATGGAGGTGGCTTCTCCAGCCTCCCAGCCAGAGCCTCAGCTTTTCTGTCAATCATTTTTACCTGTATCAACATGGGGTTTAGCACACGGCTTTGCCTAGTGATGCCCACCTAATGTTTATCAGCAGGTGGAACAGATGAATTGACACCCAGAGCCCTGTCTTAGTTACCTTCATCACCTGATTTTTTATCTTGAATATTTTTTTTCCTTGAGAGTTTAAGTATCCTCACTTGAGAACCCCATAAATTGTGGGCAGGGTTGTGACTAGATTCTGCAAAGATCTGGAGTGCCCCAAAGAAACTGTTTTGGGATCCTTCTCATGGATTTGTCTGCTCTCTAGTATGTCAATGCCATTGCAAACTTGAGACACATCAAGGTCACCAAGGAAGGGGTTGCCACGTTTGACCTGGAGCTGGATCTCAAGGAACTTGAGAGCAAGATTTACCTGTACAAGGTGAGGTCAGAGGACCTGATGGGGACTGTGGGTCCTGGGAGGGAAATGATGAATCCCATAGAACCATCTAGAATACTCAGGTGGTAAGGACTCACCCATGGGGTTCCCAGTTGGTCACACTATGTGTTGGGCAGTTTCTAGACACCTCTTACTCTCCTTGAGCCTGGCTTGTCACTCTATATAGCATCTAATGCAGAGCAGGGTAAGAGCAGAGTTCTAAACGCATAGCAACCATGTGAACCAGGATAGGTATGTGAGATTGGGGACTGCAAAGCATATGCTTCTTCTGCAGCCAAATCCATCACTTCAGACCAGACATCTTTCCTGAGCCCCAGTCTCCTCATCTATGAAGTAAACAATCAGAAAAGCTAGCTCATAGATTCTGCAATGCCTAAACAACACTGTGCATGCTTGTCTGCCCTGCGACCTGGCTCCTCCCACCTGTTGCTCTTCTTCCTGCTGCTCTGCTCCTGCTCCTTGGCCTTGTCCTTATTCCTTCTGTGCAGCTGCCCTCCATGCCTAGTGTGCTCGCCTCTGACATCCACATGGTTACTTCCCTCATCCCAGAGTGCTCCTGCTGCGTTCCCAGCTCCTCCCTGGTGCTTCTGAGTCCCTAACCCTCTTAGCCCACTTGTTATCTCAATTCTGTTTTTTTTAAAAAAAAAAAAACTTTATTTATTTATTTATTTGCCTTGGTGTTTGCCTGGAACTGGAACTACAGACAGTTGTTAGCTGCCATGTGGGTGCTGGGAATCGAACCCGGGTCCTCTGGAAGAGCAGACGGTGCTCTTAACCACTGAGCCATCTCTCCAGCCCCCAATTCTGTTTTTTCTATATACAAATTACTTACTTATTTATGGTGTTTATTATTTGTCTTGCTCTCCTATGGGGTTTTAGCTCGCTCAGGGTAGGAATCTTTGTTCTATTTATTATAATGTCTCAAGTACCTGAAATAGTACCTGGCACACAGTGTTAATAAGTATCAAATATTGTGAATTCTCAGCAAGTAGAAAATCTAGTATGGTTTAGCAAAGATGAGTGGATGTATAGAATGACTATGTTTTATGCGGCCCTGAAGACATTCTTGGAACATTCCCCTTGGTGAATGAAAGAGCTGGCCCCAGGTCACAGTATTGCCTTCCTGCTAACACACAGACTGTAGTGCACAATCTGGATCAGCAATCTCAGATGTCTCTCATGAAAAGTGGTCTGAACATTCTTAGAACATACATTTCCACCTACCTCAAGACCTATGTCCCTAAATCCAGACTTTACTCTCTGCAATAATTCTACAAGCCCCATATTTTTTTACAATTCTAGGATCACATTGTCTTTGACATGTTGGTGGTAGCCAGAGTGAGGCAAAGCTAGGAAGCGCTTTGAAACCAGGGAGGCTCTGAACCATCTTTTTCTGGCTTCAGGATGGTGAGATGATCCCCTATGGCTTTGATAACCAGACCAAGCATTGTCTGAGACGGCTGGGGAAACGCTACCACTTCCTGATCCAGGACCTGCGGCCTGAGGATGCTGGCCTTTACCAGGTCATGGTGGAGGATGCTGTGGTTTTCTCCACAGAGCTAGAAGCCAGCAGTGAGTGTTGGCTAGAGGAGAGAAGAAGATTCACGTTGGTGTATGGAGGGGATACATGTGACATGGCTGCACTGCAAGGGCAGCTAGGAAGAGGGAGGCATCTAGATATGTCAGCTTTGGTACCCAGCTGGGCTCTAGAGAATGAGTCAGGGATATAGGCATATATAACATTCTCTTGCTCTCAGACCTTCTGTCACAGCTGAGTATTTTCCGAATCAGACCCAGACCACGGCCCTTTATGATAACATCACCCCTTCTGAGAAATGTCTGCCTCTCCCACAACCCATGAGCAAGGATTTCCACCTAAGCTCACCAGGCTTGGACAGCTCACACCTCTTCTATTGATTGCTTCTGGTGTTCCTTCCACACCTGAGAGTGCCCCTCCTTGACCTCTGTCCTGTGCTCACAAGGACCCTTGTCTACATTATTCACAGGGCGCCTGACCAGGAGTCTATTGGAAGTTCAAGGGGAGGCCTGAGGAGGAAGCTTTGGGCAGGTCCTAAAGAACAGGGTTGAGCCAAGGCTGAAGTACAAGAAAGGGGCACCCAGCAGGCCTGGTGTGTTAGGATGGGCGTAGAAAGCCCAGGAACAGAATGGCACAGGCTTGGGTGGCCACCTCTTAGCCATCAGAATGGGACAAGATGTTTTTCATTTTTGGGCTTAGCTCATTTTAGGCAAATGCCAGCCCCTCAGCTCTTCATTCTGTTTTGAGACAGGGTCTTTCTAAAGCTGTCCAGGCTAGTCACAAACCCACTCTGCTCCAGGCTGGCCTTGAACTTGTAATCCTCCTGCCTCAGCCTCCCCAATAACAGGGATTATCAGTGAGTAGCCTAGATCAATATATTTCTTTTTAATATTTATTTATTTATTATGTATACAGTATACAGAAGAGGGTTCCGGATGTCATGGTTGTAAGCCACCATGTGGTTGCTGGGAATTGAACTCAGGACCTCTGGAAGAACAGTCAGTGCTCTTAACCTCTGAGCCATCTCTCCAGTCCCCTCAATACATTTCTTAAGTCTCAGTCTCCTCATTTGTAGAAAGGGAATTTAAGACCACTCAGTGATTACAACTCCACATTTTATGTATATATGGGGGTGCTGATACCTTTAGTAAGGACCTGGTGGTAGCTACAGAAGCTGGGATAAGGGGAAAGATGATCCCCAGTTAAGATGATGGGAAGATTGTGGAAAACTGGTGTGAACAAGGTTTCTTGGTTCCTAGTTCTGGTGCTTAGACCTCCCTGTGTCATGCTGCAGAACTGATGTCTTCCTTTCTTGTTTCCATGGCAGCCATCCCCCCTAGAGTGGTGGTCCCATTGGCAGAGGCCCGCTGTGAGGAACAGGGTGATGCAGTCTTTGAATGTACACTCTCCAATCCTTGCCCCAATGCTACCTGGCATTTCCAGCACCGAACACTAAGGCTTGGTGACAAATATGAAGTGTCTGTGTCTCCTGATGGGCTCACCCACCGGCTGGTTGTTAGGGGGGCCAGTAGCTCAGATATGGGTCTCTACTCGCTGAACACTGGACTCCATGCCTCCAGTGCCTGGCTGGTGGTTGAAGGTAAGCAGCTACACTTCTCAATTTCCCTGCCTTTAGCAAGACAAGGTCTCAGAGTGCAGACAGGGTTTTTCTCTGCTTTGTCATTGGCTTCTGCATGCTTCTCTCATGCAGAGTGAATGAGGAGAGCACCTGAGATTAATTCTTGATATAGTGCAGTGCAGCCTCTTTGTGGCCAGCCAAACCCAGCCATTAGACCTCGTAGGGTTATTCTGGGGCCTCAGATCCAGGATGATCCTCAAAACTTGGGATAGGGCTTGCAACCGTGATCCAGTTTGGGTGTAGATGAGAAGCCCTTGGGCTAGACCAGGAAATACCCTAATCTTCCCAAGCATTGACATCTGGGAGCAACATGACCCCAGGAAACTGTGAATTGGGCAGACATGGGGACAAGTGGGTTTTCTAAAACTCACAACAGCTTGAAAAGTTTGTAATTTTGACACGTGAGCTTGTGTGTCAAAACCACGTGACCCATGTGACAGGGCAGGGTGGCTTACAGATCCAGGCCTGGGAAGGAAGTGATAGGATGTCATCTACCAATGTGCTGGGACATGCTTGTATTTTCCTTCAATGGGCAGCTTCTCCACTGGGAAGGGTGAGGGCTAGGCAGAGTCAGACAGCTGCCTTGCTCTCACTTAACAAGGTCTTTTCTCTTATCTCTCCATGGGCTAATGACCTCTGTGTAATTAAGGCCTTACCGAAGGCGGGAAGGACAAAGGCCCTCAGACCACAGACACTGACCACCGACTGCAAACTCCAGGAGCCCTGGCCTCAGAAGCAGAAGACTCTGGGGGCATCCTCCTCAGCAAGGCAGGGCAATCCAGAGATCAGGGCTCCCTCACAGCAGGCCCAGACAGCAATGCCTTTGATAAGCATGGCTATTCCTTGGTGGAGGGTGAAGAATTAGCCAATTTAGCCTGGGGTCCTCAAAAGGACCTTCTAAAAGGAAAACAAAGCACTCTTCCTGGAGACCGTCAGCCCCACAGAGAGAGAGTCTGTGGTGGAAGCCTTCTTGGAAGGCCTCATCTCCAGGGAGGGGACACAGAATCAGATTTGGGATTTGTAGAAAGACAAGGTGATAGCAGAGACAATGAAATTGGCAGGTGGGGCACAGCAGGACGTTGGAAGGCCGGCTCCAGCCACCCTCAGGATGAAAGACTTGAGGGAAACAGAGAAGAACCTGAACCCAGAGAGGGCCATGGCAGTAAACTGGTCAGACATGGCCCAGGGCGACTCCAAGATCCTCCTCACTTGGGAGCTGGGGCAGGAGAGAGAGTTCTATGGGGATCCCAGTCTGATGCTGAGGGGTTTCAACTGAAACAGAAAGGGATAGAAATATGGGGTGGTTGTATGGATGAGATGGAAGGAAGCGGTGACCTGAGCAGGGAGAGGGGAGCAGAGGCAGGCTGGGATAGTGGGGCCTGTCTGGGGGAAGCGAGAGGCTACAATAGGGCAGGAGGCCCTTGCATCCCTGACTTTCCTAGAAATAGAGGTCATAGCCCCGAGGCAGGCATGGGCCCCAAGTATTGGGGCACCCAGGCATGTGGAGATGCTGGCCATAGAGATGCTGGGGTGTATTGGGAGGCAGGGGGATATCCAGGAAAGACATCAGCTGGCAATGACACCCCAAAACCATCACTAACTGGAGGCAGGAACCCTCTGGGGTGCAGGAGTTCTGAGGTCAAAGCTGAGGGCTCTTTGCAAGGGGCAGGTGGCCTTGGGATTGTGGGGAGGGGCTACAGTACTGCTCCTGAAGGTCTAGAACATTCCAGGGACTGGAAAGGTGGCCTTGAAGAGCTCCAGGGAAAAGATGGGCAAGGCAAAGCTGGAGCCGTAGGCAGGGCAGAGGAAGGATCCAGAAGTCTCCAGTTTCCCCAGAGCTGGACAGTGGGACAAAGAGAAGCAGGGGACCCAGGCAGAGCAGAGTGTGAAAACATGGGTCCTCAGGATGACATGTGTCCTAATCTCAGGAAGACTGGGACCCACTTTGGGTCTGGAGCACTTGGGTCCGGTGAGAAGGAAGAGAGCGTGGGTGGGTCCCGAGCAGCTAGAGCTGTGGTGTCTAATCAGAGGGTGGATGCCAGAAACCACAGGCTAGTGCCATCTCCAGGCCTGGATGTCCAGGGCTCTGGAGGTACACTGGGAGACACGGCAGGGTTAGGAGACCCAGAGTTGGTAGGATCTGAACCAGGTTTCTGGAATGGGTCAGGGAGGCCCAGAGAAAATGGGTCCAGAGATGAGATGGACTATAAGGGTGGTTTAGGGGGTCCAGGGTGGGTGGAGTCTAAGTATGGGGAGGGTTCCAGGTGCTCTGAAGGGATGGGCTCTCGGAATGGAGTTACTTATTGGGATGGCTCGGGGGCATTAGAAGGAATAGGGTCTGGTCTTGGTGATGGCCACAGAGCCGCCTGTGGAGCACCTGTGCAGACTGAGTCTGGGAAATGGGGTGCTTACAGGCATGATTCAGGAGTGTCTGGGGGCAAAGGTCAGTGTGCTCCTACCGGAGAGGTGTCTGGGAGAGATGCCAGCCTCAGAAATGGCTCAGGTGGCTTTTGTGGAATGCCCACTCATGAAGCTCAGCATTGGAATGTATTTCAAGGCCAAGGTCAAACAGGCTCTGGTGGAGAATCCACATCTGGTGGTGATGTAGGGAGTCCTGCCACAGTGGCAGGGGCTGTGGGTGGAGGTGGTATGAAGGCCTCTGGAACAGTGGGGAAGGTTAAGGACAGACATGTGGAAGCAGAACCAGGGGACTCGGGAAGAATATGTTCTCAGGGTCACACTGGGGGTTATGAGGGCTTCAGAGTCCCGGGGGCCTTTAGAGAAGAAAACTTTGAAGATGGCACTGGGGGCCCATTACCCCTGGGACCTGGATCTCTGGGGAGAGGAGGCAAGGAAGGTGATGGAGAAAGGTTCGGTTTCCTTGGTGCCAGGACCTCTGGAGCTGGAACTGGGAATTTGGATAAAGCCAGGCACCCCGGGGCACTTTCTCCTCATGCTGAGGCTGGTTCCGGAGGCCACTGGGCTTACCTGTCTGGCAATGCATTAATTCCAGAGCCTTGGGGAACCAGGGACAGGACAGCTTATGGGGATGGGTCACGGGGTCTTGGGTCTGGGAGAACAGGGCCAGATGATGAGGCAGTATTCAGAGATGGCTCAGGAGGTCTCAGAGGAATAGGACCAGCAGGTGAGGCAAGATATAAAAAAGCAGCTGGGGACTCTGGGGCCATGGGATCAGGGTGCAAGGTAGATTATAGGAATGACATGGGGTGTTCTGGAGCTATGGGGTCAGGGAATGAGGCAGGTTATAAGCATGACATTCAGGGTCACAGGGCCAGGGAATTAGGGAGTAAAGCTGGTCACAAGAATGGCTTAGGAGCTTCTGAAATGATTTCATTAAGGGACAGGGCCAGTTATCAAGGTGGTTTAGAACATTCTGGAGACATTTTGTCAGGTTTAAGAGATGACTTGGGAAAACCAGGAAGCATAAAATCCAAGAATGAGGCTGGAGACCCAGAGGGCTCAGAGGGACCTGGGAAAATGGGGTCAGAGAGCAAAATGCGCTATGCAAACGGTTCGGGAAGGGCGGGAGGACCAGGCTCACTGGCTGCACCCAGAGAACATGAATCCATGGGTCTTGGGTCGGGAAACCAGGCAGCAGCAGAGGTAGGTACAAGCTCTGAAGATAGTGCAGAGAAGGGCAGGGGAATGGGGCTTGCTAATGAGACAAGGCCTGGAGGGGGCCCTGGGATGTCTGGGATACTAAATACTACAGACGGCGTAGCATACAGGGACAGTGCTATGGGCCATGGGAAGCTGGGGACATCAGGAGGGCCCTATATCTTTTCAGGTGGGCAGGGTACCAAGAACAGTCTTGGGGGCTGTGGATCCTCTGGAATCCATGAAGCCTTGGAGGTTACTGGTTCTGTGGGGAAACCAGGTGTCTGGAAATGGAATGATGGTTCTGGGTTCCCAGGGTCTTCTGGGGACAGTGGGGAGGGAAGATCTATAAACCAAGCAGGAGCTGTGGGGACTTCTGGGTTTCTTGATGGTAGGGGGACAGTGGGGGGTGAGGGTGGGCCTGGGCTAGCTGCTCTGGAGTCAGGAAATAACTTGGAGACAATAGGCAAGTATAGAGATGCAGGCCAGAGGCAAGTGATACCTCAGGGATTCGGAGACTCCCAGACAGGCAACAGGAGGGGAACCCATTCTGGGAGCTTGTCAGGGGCAGGTCAGGTGATAGACAGCAGTTCTGTACCTGGGAGAGAAATCAAGTCAATGTCAGGGCCTGGCAGTGAGCAAGATCTGAGCCACACTTGGATGCTAGACTGGGAAGACCAGGTTCAAGGCAGCTTCAGGGCTTCTAGATCACTGGGGGAGAATGATGCCATTTTCAGGCAAACCCAGGAGGAGCAAAGAAACTCTAAGGGCAGATATGCAACAGGCCAAGAGGCTGCTGGTGAATGTCAAGGCCCATACTCCTTGGAGAGCAGAAGTTTGGGTTTTAGAAGGGACAGGGATGGTTTGACAAGGGTGTCAAGTGTCCTAGACAGAAGGAATTCCACTATGTATGGAGATGGTGTCATTTCAAAACCCCAGGAATCCCAGAATGAATCAGATGGTCCGTTAGGCAGAAGGGACTTTGCAAGTGTATCAGGAGGAATCCAGGAACCAGGTTTTCAACTAAGGACAGGGCAGCAAGATGAAAGAGGGGGTCTGCAGGAGTGGGGGTCCCGGGAGACTAAGACTGGCAAGGTCCAAGGATCTAGGGCCTCAAAGAAGTATGGAGGGCAGGAAAGAAAAGATCCTAGCTGGTCAGGCGGGAAGCCTGGTCCCTGTGGAAGCAGGCGTCAGGAACAGTTTGGGGCTGAAGCTGGATCAGCAGAGAGAGGGGCTACAGAGGGGGCCAGAGGTGTGGGGCACTGGAGTATCAGTGAGGACAGAGGGTCTCTAAGAGAATCTTGGAGTGAAGATGAGCGCCAAGACCCCCCCAGGCATCTTGGCAGCAGGAGATATACCCAAGAGGGAAGGCCAGATGTCTGTGGCCAGGGACAAGATGCTACCCAGAGCCCCAGATCCAGATACAAGCCTTGCCCTGGCTCTTCTCCGGAGGCCCGAGGTAGGTACATCAGCTGTGGCTCCCTTAGGGTGGAGCCAGAGGGTGAGGTCGCCAGATACTGGGGTGCCCACATGCCATTTTTACCTTCAGTGTAGGAACTTACTCTTACTAGAGTCTATATTTATTAAAACCCCTTGCAAATCCAGGGAACAGCCTCTCTGTAAAACTCAAAGGTCTGCTAGGTATTAGATTTTGAAACCCATTGTCCAAAGCCCTAGCATATTTATTTGCCTCTGTGATGTGGAATTCCCATTCTCTGGGACCCCTGCATCAGCCTAGGTATGGAGGAAAACAGGAGGCTGGGCATTGGTTTGGGCTGAACAGAACCATTGGTTCTGTGGGAAGGACCATGGAGGCCTCCCAGAATTCAATGCAGGACAGGACATAAGAGGCTGGCATTTGGGGACTTTGTGTTTCTCTAGGCTCCGTGGACCACTTCTCTCAGGGTCTGGTTGATACAGAGGTGCAACTGGGGGAAGCGGCCATACTTTCCTGTACTGTCACCAATGACCTAGGACCGGGCATTTGGTTCAAAGATGGAGTCAAGGTATTGATACCTCACACCTTCGCTTTCCTAACTAATGTGGGTGAACGTGAGGAGCGTAATGAAGCAGAGAAGTAGAAAGAAGAGACTAGGCAGAAGTTTTTACCCTTCATTTTTACTAATATTTCTACTCTGGCAGACACTTAAACCACTGGAGTGAGATGTATCCAAAATAAACACATTATGAATGTGTGACTGACTCCAACCCGTCTTCACCCAAGCCCAAATGCCTCTCTCACGAATTCCACTCATCCTTGAAGGCCCTGAACAAGTACACAGTCTCATTCTGAGCAGCCTCTCTGCGCCCCATCAGAGATGTCAGCACTATACAGCACAGTGATGTCAGAGAAACCTGACTCCTGAACCCCAATCCACCGTCACCCGTTATGTGACCTCAGACAAGTTCCTCATCTATAAAATGAGACTTAGAATAGCAATGAGCTCAAAAGGCTCCTTTGTTAACTTACACTAGGCACAGTGGAAATGGGAATGACCATCTAGTTTGTGAGGCAGTTATTAGGACTGAACTGGACAGGGTGGGAGTGGATGTCTCCATGGTGATCCTTGTCTCCAGCTCACTGCCCATGATGGGGTCATCTTTGAACAAGATGGGTTCACGCACAGACTGATCCTCACCCACGTGGAGGGGACCCAGGCTGGGAGATACACTTTTGTGGCCGGCAGACAGCATACTGAGGCCAGCCTGACTGTGCAGGGTGAGACCCAGCCCTTTCCTTCCCTATAGTCTCTGTACCAGCTGAAAATGACCCTCTGTGGAAACCTTGAACTTGCTGCTTGTTCATAATCTTTTCAGATTTATTTTTATGAAGCCAATCCAAGCCTTTCCCAACCCATTATTTTATCTCCACCTATATCAGGAAGTTCTTGGTGAGGTCTAACCCTGGTCCCTCCTGCTGCAGACTCAGCCCATTCATTCCCTTTAATAGTCCTCATGAGGTGGGATAGGGAACTCCTTCTCTAGGCTCTTTCCATGGTTCCCAGGTTCCCAGGGCTTAGTCTTCTCTGATTCTTTTGCTTTACTTTTTCTCCAGATCCCCCGACCATTGCCCCAGATGTGACTGAGACACTAAGAGAGCCACTGGTGTTCAAAGCTGGGAAGCCAGTGACTGTGAAGATTCCTTTCCAGAGCCACCTCCCTGTTCAAGCTGTCTGGAAGAAGGATGGGGACGAGGTGGTGGCCAGCAACCACAGGGGTATCCAGGTGGCTCTGGGGGATGGCTACACACGGCTGTGCCTTCCCAGCGTGTGCAGGAAGGACAGTGGCCAGTACAGCGTGACCCTGAGGAGCCAGGGAGGCTGCGTGCAGGCTGAGTTCACCCTACACGTTATAGGTGCTGATTCTGCCCATTCTCCACCTATGGCTCCAGGGCTCTGGGGTCCCAGGCCCTCCCTGGTAGTCAGGACAGGCCTGGAGATGGACTCTGCTAACCGGGCTCATATTTACATGATAGTTAAGATTCAAACCCCCTACTCGTCTACTTTCCTGTCCCCAGACAGCTCAAGAAGGAGAGTTTAGATAAACCAGGTCAGGCACCGACTGATGGAGGACCCTGTTGTACCTCTGTAAGCTCTAAAACTCCAAATTCTAGGGAAGATGCTCAGTGGAATGGTGGCCTTCAGCTTGTACCAGCACAGATTGCTCATGCCAGAGAGCTAAGCAGAAGCCCATGCTGGCCACTGAACAGGGTGGGTACAGGCTGGAGGTTTTATGGTATCTCCTAAGGCAGGATTTCGGAGGTAGAGCCCAGCAGAGGTAGAGACTAAGGATGCCAAGAGACATTTAGGACCTCCCCATGATCTGGCACCTTCCTTACCTCAGCCTCTGGCTATGTCAGGAACCATGTGCATCTCTGGGAAGCCCACCCCTTTGCAAACTTACTGATGAGGAGATAGTAACATCTCCCCTCCACCTCCAGATTCTCTGACTGACTCCTTTCTTCTGCTTCTCTCCATGAATCCCCAGACAAGCCTCAGCCCCCCCAGGGTCCCCTGGAGGTGCAAGATTGCCACAGATCAGGTGTCTGTCTCTGCTGGCGACCCCCGAAGGATGATGGCGGCCAGGCTATAAAACACTACGTGGTAGAAAGGCGACAGGCTGGACGGAGCACTTGGCTGAAAGTGGGAGAGCCCCCACCGGATAGCACCAGCTTCACTGATGCCAGTGTGGAACAGGGCAAGAAGTATGCCTTCCGTGTGCGGACTGTGACCTCGGAGGGAGCCGGGGATGCCCTGGAGTCCGAGGAGGTGTTGGTGGCTCCTGAGGGTGAGAGACCAGATAGCACTTGGATAGAGGACTCCCCTGCTCTCTCTATTGTTGTAGGAGTACAGGCTGAGGTACTACTCGCTGTGCTTGGGGGTGGCAGGGCTTGAGGCCCTTCTAGAGCACAGTGGACACTTTATTATGGGTTATTTTGGAATCTTGTAGCCTTTTAGGGTTCTTTCATACTTAGATACACAGCCCTCACCCCCGACTCAGGACCTTATTGCACAATGGCATCTCTCTCTGTCACATGCCGCTGTTCTGGAGTGAGGTTAGGGATCTAACTCTAGATTCCAAGACCAGAGAGCATGCTCCATTTTATCACCTCTATCCCAGAGCAGCCAGAATAGTGTCCTAGGGAAAGCTGGTTTACCACTGGAACTCTTAGAGGGTGTTCCCTAGGATCCCCATGCCTTCTCCTCCAGCACTATAACCTCCCATGAACTGGTGCTTGCCTCAACCTCTATTGACTGGTACCTTCTGCCTTCAGCTCTCCCAGGGCCCCCTTCTGCCCCAGACATCTTATCAGCCTCTAGCCAAAGCATTGCTCTGACATGGGCGGCACCACAGGGCCCTGGCAGTGCCCACATTTTGGGCTACCTGGTTGAGAAACGCAAGAAAGGGAGCAACACCTGGATGGCCGTGAACGAGAAGCCCGTGTCTGGTGAGTTAGCCACAGGGCAGCTTCTAACTGACCCCATCCCAACTTGCCCTAAGCATTTCCCCCCTTCCCCCCCTCCCCACCCCCACCAGGGTCCCTTGGCTTGCTAGTGCAGATCAGTTTAACATAGTCACTTTTCAGCTGGGGTAGTTTTGTCCCCATAGGGGACACTGAGCAATGTCTGGAGCTATTTACGATAGTCACAGCTGGTAGAGAGTACATATTCCTGACAACCTATGTGACAAGAATACTCTAAACATCCCACCCCCCAAACCCAGAGGATCATCCAGAAGAGTATATTGAAGCCAGAGGTAAAGCTGTCCTTCCTGGCCCCTCCATTCCAGCGTCCTCCCTGATAGTGCAGATGGAAGTGCCCCGACCTGCTAGTCAGCATCCTGGAAGCTAGCTGCTTCCTAAGATAAGAAAGAGAACCTGGGGGGCTGGAGAGATGGCTCAGCGGTTAAGAGCACCGTCTGCTCTTCCAGAGGACCCGGGTTCGATTCCCAGCACCCACATGGCAGCTAACAACTGTCTGTAGTTCCAGTTCCAGGCAAACACCAAGGCAAATAAATAATAAATAAATAAATAAATAAATAAATAAATAAAGTTTAAAAAAAAAAAAAGAAAAGAAAGAAAGAGAACCTGGAAAACACTAAGGATGGGACAGAAGCTTCCAGAACCCTAAGCATGTCTGTGCTCTGTGTGTCACAAGACTGGACTTGGAATAGATCGTCAGGAGTCCTGTAATAGCCATGCCACTTAGGAGTTAAAGGCCCTCGGGGCCCATATGCTCAGACCTCTAGTGTCACCATTTAGTATCTGTGTGTTACAACTCTGAGGCAGCATGAAACAACAAAGAGACATCAAGATCAGCCAGCCAGGTGGTGGCAGAGACAGACAGAATGGGGAAGAAAACCCTGAGCACTGTTCTTTTCACGTTGGAAGCAGATTTGTTCCACCCAGCTGCCGCGATACGGGAGGGTTGTGTGAGACCCCATGCTTGGTCCTCTTCTGAATTTAGAGGTGCTGAGCTCTGTTCCTATTTCCTGGCCCCACCATGGGAGACTAATACGGGATGTGGTTTTCACAGAAAGGAAGTGCACCGTGGTGGACCTGCGACAGGGCTGCCAGTATGAGTTCCGGGTTACGGCTGTGGCTCCCTCAGGCCCTGGAGAGCCTGGGCCTCCATCAAATGCTGTCTTTGCTCGAGATCCCATGAGTAAGTAAAGCACCAGTTCAGGACGTGGGGGAGGAATGTGCAAGGGATAGCTCAGAAACTGTGGGATAGAAGTTCACAGGTCGGGGCTGGAGAGATGGCTCAGAGGTTAAGAGCACCATCTGCTCTTCCAGAGGACCCGGGTTCGATTCCCAGCACCCACATGGCAGCTAACAACTGTCTGTGGTTCCAGTTCCAGGCAAACACCAAAGCAAATAAATAAATAAATAAATAAATAAATAAAGTAAAAAAAAAAGAAGTTCACAGGTCAGAGGTGGTCCAGAGGGAGATGGTCAGGAGAGCCGGGAGCCAGGGTTGAAAGGCTATTAAATGATGTGTCTTAAAGAGTCTAAACTGAAATCAAATGGGTCCAGAGGGCAGTCATGAGAACTTCCCAAGGTCATGTTATTCACTCTTCGGCCTCTGAAAAGGTCAGTCTCGAGGGTAGCCCAGTGGTATCACACATCCACTAGTGGGTATTCTCATCCCTCACCCATCCACTAGTGGGTAGTCTCATCCCTGGAAAACAAGTAGCAGAAAAGCTGAGCTTCAGTTTTTTTTACCCAGTTCATGCTGTTCATCACTTGCAAAGTGGCCACTATTGCTCCAGGAGCTAGGGATCCCCATCCCAGCCTCTGGTGGACAGACAGCCTAGGCCAGCATTCATCTGTCTGTGGTCTCAGCAGCATCAGAGATGTCAAGAAATATTCTCTGGAAAAGCAAAAGGTCTGACATTAAAGATAGGTATGACACCAACCTCTTAAATGTCCGTGCTCCATAAGAAAGACACTTGTCTAACCTTGGTTCAGACCTCTCAGACTCAAGTGGAGAAGACAATTTCCAGGAAACCCCTATTAAAAGCTTCACTCCAAGGCATGGAGCTTAGAAGACATTACTCTGTGCACCTCACATTAGCCATCTCGGCAGCAGCAGCACACCAGTGGCACCTGTGGAACCAGCTGTGTGGCTGGCTGACTGCACAACTCCAGTAACAATAGAATATTCTACAAGTTTCCAAGAGATGGGGGCAGGGTAAGCTGGTACATGTGTCTTCTCCTTGCAAATAGACATTGATCCTGTTTCCCTACTGATCACTGGCTCTCTCATCAGCACAGGGAATGGACGAAGCAGGATGTTCAGTGTCTGAGCAGCCATAGGAGTTGACTGTACCTTTTAGACTTCCTATGAGCAAAGCCTGTAGACTGGAAGTGTCATTTGGGGACCTTCTTGCAGAATCCCAGGTCATGTGCAGTGATGTACCTGCAAGCCTAGCACTAAGGAACTAAATAGGAAACACATATTTTAGATACAGACATATGGATGCAAATATACATATTTATATAGATAGAGAGGTAGAAATAAAGGAAGAAAAAAAGGAAGGAAGGAAAAAATAAATATCTTAGGCTTTACTGCCCAGAACATTCATATTAGATCTATGTTTTTAATGAAATCCCTTCAATAATTTGAGTACAAATTCAAGACTGAGAAGCACCCCTCTAGACCAACAGAATGTTTAATGTACAACTAGCCTCCACAGCTAGAATACCAGCCTGAAGTGTCATAATCAAACCACACATCATGCCTTTTGCTTGTTCCAGGGTCTCATTTAACAAATGAAGAACAAGAAACCCTGTGGGTGTTGTTCCCAACTAGATCTTCAGTCCCCAGGCCAGTGGAGCACAAAAGATTATCAACCAAAAATACCCACTTTCAAGGATTATAGGAAGACAATTAGGGGTTGGAAAGTTGGTGGGTGAGTAGAGGAGGTAGCCAGGGACTCACATGCATAACTGGGGTACAGTACCAGTTCTAGGTGGGCTCTGAAGAAGCCCTTAAGTGAAAGAAATCCCAAGTCCCTGGCAGGAAGATTCCTCAGGAAAAACTGACACATTCCTGAAATTTCCATGTCGCTTGGCCAGGACCTCCAGGGCCTGTTCGGGATCTCCGGGTTATAGACACATCTAACACCAGCATCACCCTGAGCTGGACAAGGCCGGACACCCAGGATGATGATGAAGCCCAGGGATTTATTGTGGAGTTGTGTGGCTCAGACAGCCTTCAGTGGAGCCCATGCCATGTGGGCACTGTGCCAGGCACCACCTTCACAGCCAAGGGACTTCGGCCCCAAGAAGGCTACTTTGTGCGGGTGACAGCAGTTAATGATGGGGGCCATGGCCAGGCTACTTCCCTGGACTCATTGGTTCGGGCCATGCCTGCTACTGGTGAGTACCACCCACTTCCCCACCCTGGGAGCTATAGATCCTTCCCAAGAGGCACTGCTATGCAGCTGTCAACTGCCTTCTTAGCAGAGTGATGGTAAGCCCCCTTTTAGGAATACTTTCTCATTATAGCTACTGTCCTACATGGTTAGTATTTTTGATCCCCAATTTACAGAGGTGGAAACAAAGGTCCAAGATACTTTGCCTAAGATATCACCATTGTTATAATACAGAACTAGGATTTAAAACAAGTGAATCCATGGCATGTGTGCTGCTTAGTTTGAGACATGCCCAAGATCCCTGTTATTGCAGGGTGGATTGCGTTTCCCTTTGGGCCTTTAATTGCTAGAAGCAGATCCCCTGTCTTTGTGAGCTGTACCAACTCATTCTAGTGGCAATAAGAAGACAATTACAATGAAAAGCACAGAGCTCCCAAGTCCATAATCTTAGACTCTTTTCCTGACTCTGTCCCTTGATGTGACCAAGAAGGTCACTATCTGACTTGGGTTAATGGAACTCTCACCATCAAACAAAAATGTCGCTGTCCCCGGGATCCTTCTGCCAGACTAATCTTCACTTTCCATGGGGGCAGCCTTGTCTCTACTTCTGACCCTCTCAAAGACCGTCCCTGTCAGATCGTGGCATTTCTCCCCAATGTACCCTTTCAAGGTCTCTCCATCAGGCCTTTTCACTGGCTCCACCTTCTGTCTACATGCTGAGTGATCTGAGCCGGAAGCCAACAGTGGAGAGAGGCAATAAGTCATTTTATGTGTTCTAGTCTGTCCCAAGTTCCTCACGGACTCCAGCACAAAGGATGCACTAACGGTCAGGGTTGGGGACAGCATTCGGGTTCCTGTCTCCTTTGAAGTGAGTATACCTGGAAGGGTGGGTGTGTGCTGGGGCATGGGGACCCCAAAGCAACCAGGAAACTAGACAATCTTGGGGTATTCTTTCCTCTTCATTCTTCTTTAGCGCTGGTCATAAACTTGGGCTTGTATCCTAAATCAGGCCCGATGTGAACTGGGTAGGAAGGAAAATGGTTCTTGAAGCCAGGGATAGCATCTGTCTACTTGAATGCCATTTTCCCGAACAGGGTACACTGCCCTCTAGTGGTAGCCTCTAATACTGCACCTCCAAATTAGAGCACCCCTCTCCTACCCATCTTTCATTTTAGTCTGGACACTGAGGGATTCCACAGGGTGGATAACCATTTTGGCCTTTGGAATATATTTTTTGTCCAAGTTCATGATCTAAGTTTCACTCAGGATGCTCCTAAGCCAACATCGGCACCATCTGACTCTGCGTACAGTAACTAGTGTAGTAGTTAGTTAAAAACATAAGCTGCCCAATGTCATCATTAGTCATTAGTTTGACTCTGGACAATATCTTCCCCTCTCTGTGTTTAAATTTCTTCATCTCTCCAATGGTGTTGAGAATTGGTCCATTTCTCCCCTGAGTCGGCCGAGAAAGGGATAGATAGTAGTAGTAACCTGGGCCTGTTCTCTGTGCTTGACACATGTTGTTAAGGCCCAAACCCTCGGAACAATTCCGTGGGTCAGTTACCATTCCCCGAGTGCCCAATACAGGGGTCCCACAGGCAGCTGGTAACATCATCACCCTGCAACTGAAGGGACTTAGATCATAGGCTGACCCTGAAGATCCTGACCCGTCTCTGAGATCAGATATTCAAGCTGGAGAAATCAGGCCATGCCTCCCTGCAGTTTGGCCCTTGATACAAAGAGCTGACAGCTCTTTCTGAGAGTATATAGAGCTGGGGGGGGCAAAGCAAGCCCGGCCCCCAAAGACAGAAAGCACAGGCCGTCTCCTTGGGCGATTTCTCTAGAGTGTTGTCTCCTTACTTTGACCTTGGTGGCTGAATCTCCTACTCCCACTTTATACTATCTCTCCTAATTTCCCACAAGGCCTCTAATGCTCTCCAACTCAAGGCCCACCAAGCTACCTCTGGTATAAGGTATCATCCTTCTTCTTGATTTCCCACCATAAGGCTTGATCATGACCTATGATAGTGAGGCGCTTTCTTCTAATTAAGCTCACACGAGAGGCGGTTTCATGTCAACTCCTTTCCTAACCCTGCCACTCTCCTTGGCAGTTGTTACAGTTCTAGGCTAGGCTGTATAATCTACTTCCTGCAGCCTTTCTTTCCTATTTCCAAGTTACCCCTAGCTTGCCTTGGGCACCAGGAAGAGAGCATCCCTTCCTGATTAGCCACTTCTCACCCAGGAGCCCACGTAAATCCAGAGTCAGCTATACTGCCCTATGGACATCTAACATCAGCAGCATGCTCACAGTGAAATCTATATGTCTGCATGGGTGTGGGGCTGAGGGTCAGCACAGTATCACTGAGTCTCCAGGCTAAACCTCCCTTCCTATCCCATCATCCTACCACATGTTAGCCAACCCCACACTTCACCACCTCCCTGATAGCCTATTCCTACCCAGGTACTTGTTCACCTCCAAGGGCACAGATACATCCCCTCCTGCCTAGAATCCTCTTCTTGCCCTTCTTTATTAGGCCCAGATTTCAGGCTTTCACTTTTAGAAAGTTCCTCCTTAAAAGCAATGATGGGGAGGGAGGAATCAGGAAGGACAGGCAGTGAGCGAGGTTAATGGTCTTAAGGGAAGAAGGAAAATAGAATGTTTCCTCTGTGTGTGTGTGTGTGTGTGTGTGTGTGTGTGTGTGTGTGTGTATGCGCGCGCGCGTGAAAACATGAGAAAGGGAGGGGAGAGAAGATACAGTGATATACATGCAATAAAATGCCCCAATGAAACCTATTATTTTATATGCTAGCTAAATAATTTATTTGCACAGACACTTAAAAACACCTTTCTCTTCTCAGCGTGTCTTTACTCTTGTTTCTCAGGCTGTCCCCAGGCCCGAGGTGACCTGGCTGAAAGACGGCTTGCCCTTGCCCAAAAGAAGTGTGACCACTGTGAAGGATGGCCTTACCCAGCTTCTGATTCCCGTGGCTAGCCTCTCGGACCATGGCCGATACACCGTGATGCTGAGAAACCTACAAGGAAAAGAGGCTGCCCACAGCTTCTCCATTAGTGTGGCAGGTGAGGCCGGCTCAGCTGTGGGCTCTGAGCAAGGAGTGAGGGCTGCACCTGACAGAGCACAGGGCATTGTCCTGAGTATGCAAGGTGACCACACTGTTGACATGATATGCTGAAGTCTCAGCAAGCAGGGAAGGTCCCCAAAGCCTCCACTGCTCTGACCCATGAACTTGGAGACACACATCCTAACTTATTCAATGCTCTTCTTTGGGAGTTCAGGAGTAAATGTGATTCCACCATTGCATCACTGAAGGACCCCGTAAAAGAGCTTCCCATGACCTTTGTACAAGTTAGGGTTGTCCTTTCCCTGGGGTGACCCTCCCTTCCCAGTCCTGTACATTCAGGAATGCATCTGTAGGCATCTGTGATTTTATTTTATAAAAACTCCAACTTCTGTCCATGTCCTCTTATTTTATCTTAAAATTGTAAGTTAAGGTTTTTTGGTTTATTTTTTTCTTTTTAATCATCTGTGGTAGTGAGTACTTGTAATCCCAGACTTTGGAGACTGAGGCCAAATCCAAAGTTAAGGCTAGCCTGGGTTACTGTGAGTGAAACCTTGTCTCAAAAGGAAAAAAAAGTTTTTTTGGGGGGGGGAGATTTTTCCACCTTATAAAGATAATTATATACCCAGGCTCTCTCTGGCCCGTCACCTGCTTGGCAACACTGCATTCTATAGTACCCCCAGAAAACTTGGAGACCTGAAGAAGACTGAACAGAATTGCTGTGGCTCTTCTGCAGCATGGCTTCTTCGCTTTCTCTTTCTCTGGCAGCTTCCCCACAGGCACCGGGACCCATCTACCTGCAGGAGAATGTGCCTGGGACAGTGACCATCCAATGGGAACCCTCCCCAGATGAGGCTCAGGATATCCCTTTATACTATACAGTGATGATGCGCTCCTCATCCCATGGTTCCTGGCATGAAGTGGCCGACCGTGTCCATACCAACCGCTTTACCCTTCCGGGGGTCCTCCCTGGCCATGAGTACCACTTCCGAGTGCTGGCCAAGAATGAGCTGGGGGTCAGCAAACCTTCAGACACTAGCCAACCCTGGTGTATCCCCAGACAGAGAGGTAAGGGTCCTCTAAAGAGAGAGGAACTTAGTTGTCTGCTTTTATACTTAGGGTAGTGAATTATGTAGAATGGGGCACTGCAGTCTAGCCAGATATGTAGTGGTCTTCCTGCCTCCTGCCCAATGCCCACCTGTATAGATGCCCACTGCATTGGATTCAGGATGAGCCCCACCTCAATGAGCAGAAAGAGTCAGGCTGTGGGTATTGACATATTTAGAGGCCTTTGGGTGAATTCACAAAAAGACAGGGAGCAATAAGTTAAAATAGAAATTAATATTTCCCTTTTCATATTTTATAAATCAAGTAGGTGTAAATCTTTAAGGAGGTCACAAGAAAAGTAAGATTACAAAACTAGCTGTATTATTTCATCTCTCTAAAATACGAAAATATATAGAAAGCCCTACTTCAAAATGCCAGCTGCAGTCATCTATAGGTATGGTCTAATTTATAGACAATAAATTTTAAAGTTGTTTAATAATTTAAAAAATCAAAACATAATTTTAGAAAAAAGATAAAAATAGTGTTGGGTTGTACAGATGAGATGTAGGGAAGGCTTGGCTAATGGGCCTTCAACAGGACCGTGGACTCTCTGGGTCCCAGTCAGGCCCTTCCTCATTGTTTAACCATCTTTCCTTCTGCCCTGGTATTCACCACAGAGAGATTCACAGTGAAGGCTCCAACATACCAGGAACCCAACCTGAGCCAGAAGCCTCGCTTCCTGGTGGGTCTGCGGGCTCACCTTCTACCCCAGGGCTGCGAGTGCCGCATGACCTGTGCCGTGCAGGGCTCACCCCGGCCCCATGTCACCTGGTTCAAGAATGACCAAAGCTTGGACAGAAACCCTGCGCTGTACAGCACTGACATGCTGGGTGTGTGCTCTCTCATCATCCCCAGTGTTTCCTTTAAGGACAGTGGAGAGTACAAGGCTGTGGCCAAGAACTCACTGGGTCAGGCCGTCAGCACAGCCACCCTCATTGTTACAGGTAATGAATGATGGCTGCCTTGGCAGGGGACCGCGTGGGCACATGGGAAGAGAAAGGAGAGCCAGAGGATCAGCCTCTGGCTTTAGGGAGCTCTCAAAGGTCTGTCTCCTCTAGATGATCCTGATGATATGCCATGTGACTCAGTTTCCCCCGCCTCTATGCATATTCCATTTTGTATTAACCTGACCACCACAGGACCTTGCCCATTTGTAAAATGAGACATTGGCTACTTTAAGGGCCCACACTACCCACCTAAGCAATCCCATGTGACCTGGTACATGCCTTGTGATGGGACATAAGATGTTTGCTCTGCATGTCCCTTTATACCTGTGTCAGATAAGTGAGGGCCTTTAATCAGTGGGCTCCTTTCAGCAAGACAAACATATGCCAGTAAGAAAATACTTTAGTGGCACTGGGTCAACCGAGATCCAATATTGCAGTATTCCCAATGGGGCAGGTATGGAGACCTCACTGCTCCTTCAGAGTCATCTGAAATATTCCATGTCTTGCAGAACATGACTCCTAACCCTACTTGGCCTGGAACCCTACCCTTGCCCCAGCCCACAGCCATGAGATGGATGGGAACTCCCTGAAGCATTACTGCAGACGCCCACACTGGCCTGGGGATCCAGTCCACAATGACGGTGGACATTTCTCTGTGAGACATGAACAAGAGGGCTTCTGGCGGGATGTGACCAGAAGGGCCGAAGTCATTGAGAAGCACAAGGGTGGAGGATGTGGTCTTGAGCTAAATTATGGCTCAGGATGACCCTGGCACTATGGGTGTCTTTATTCTCCACCTCTGGATACAGCTCCAGAGAGAGTGGTCCACGGAGTGGAAGCTGAACCCATTGTTACCACAGGAGTAGAAAGTCATGGCGGGCAGAGGACCTGGGTGAAGGCATCAAGGATATGTGTACCGGATGCTCTCTGTACTTCATTGAAATGGCAGACTAAGGAAGGTGATTTCTTTGCAGCATAACTTGGGGCTGGTGGGTTGGAAGGAGAACCCCAAAGCAAAGGCCTCCAAGTGGAGGGTGGGTGGGCCCTGACTCCAGGGGTGAGTGGATCAGAATAGTGCTCTCCTTCAGCAAGGCAGAAAAGGCAAGTTATGTGAGAGGTTCTGTGAAGCATAGGCTTCTTTTTCCTGTGCGTACTCCCCACATGCAAAAACTCCTGGCATCAGCAGGACATAAGCCTCTCTAAATGTGTGTGAGCCTTCCTGGAGCCAGGAGCAGGCTGGCCTGGGGGTGATTCTACTGCAGTCTGCTCTGGGGGCTCCCGTCAGCAGAGGTGGGGGATGCTAACAAGTTCACAAAGATTTGGTTCTCACACAAGGCTCCATGAAGCCTTCTCAGTTTCTCCATAGTTCTACTACCAATGTCATAGGTCAGATGGGCCCATCTCTACGAAACACCCAGGACTAAATAGAACAAAATCCACGTAGAGAAATAACAAAACTTTACTGGAAAAAAAAAAGCCATAGATAAATTGATGTACTATGTTAATGGATAAGAAGCTAATATTATAAAAACAAGTGAAGTTACTTAGGAAGATAAATAATCATGTTGGGAATTAATATCTCATCCACAGCTGAGTGTGGGAGCAGCATTAGCAATGATAATGTTGTTTCAAAATAGGAGTGCTGGGGATTTGTGCTCAATGTTAATGGCACAGCCTTTGTGGCCATTATTCCAGCCTATGATTGTCATACAGTTAGGGTTAGGGTTAGGGTTAGGGTTAGGGTTAGGGTTAGGTTATTCATGCAGTATCTGCTCTCTGCCCTGAGCCCTGCCAGCTGCTCTTTGCTTTAACCCCATTCTGGGCAGACTCTTAGTGTCTCAGCTGAAACAGGGCCACCATGTACCCTCAGGGTGGTATTAGGTGAAGTAGGCATGCATCTTTTATCTTTCAAGTTCTTGAGATGCCCCTGCTTAGGATGGAGATGAGTAGGTGGAAGACAGTGCAAGGTAGACAGAAGTCAGTGACGTCTCAGATGGGTAGAGGGGGGATGCGCAAATGCTCACCGGGGATGAGCCCTGGGTTAGGACAGCCTCTGTTTGGCTTCATGCTCTGCCATTACCATCTTCAACAGTAATACATTTCATCTGAGAGCGGCTCTGGGGCTTCACTGTGCACTGACTGGCAAGTTGGGCGAAGGGTGAAAGATATACTGAGCATCATTCCAGTAATGCACAGACTATCACTATGGATGCTCACACTAACATTACCTCGGATCCAGAGAACAGCTTTTGGGAGTGGATTCTCTGTGAGTCCCAGTGATTAAACTCAAGCCATTAGGCTTTTTACAAGCATCCTACCCACTGGGTCATCTCACCAGCCCCTCAACATTAGCTTTGCTCATGGTCCTGAGCTCATCCACCCCTGGCTGTTAAGAAAGGCCCAGGGCTGGCTTGTGTTGCACAAATCCCAATTGGTCCTAATAAAAACCCGGAGCAGATGTTAGGGTAAATGCCGGAAGAGCAGAGAAGCAAAGAAGCAAGCCACTAGAGAAACTTCTCACCAGTACTGAATCCTCAGGCCCAAAGGGGAAGATCCCGTCTCCATGAATCCCCAGGCTGAATGTCTCTGAGTCCTCAGCCAAAAGGAGGTAGGAAAGGGTCAAACTCCTGTCTCCTCCTGCCTTATATTCCTTTCTCTGCCCAGCCATATCACTTTCTGTCTCAACCTTCCTAGTGCTGGAATTAAAGGTATGTGTCACCACTGCCTGATTCTGTTTCTTTTTTAGACTGGATTAATCTCATGTAGTCCAGAGCAGCCTTGAACTCACAGAGATCCAGAAGGATCTCTGCCTCTGCCTCCAGAGTGTTAGGATTAAAGGCATGTACCACTACTGTATGACCTCTATGGCTAACTCTGTGGCTGGCTCTGCCCTCTGATCTTCAGACAAGGTTTATTTGTTAGATTACAAACAATGCATCACTACAGGCTTGGGGTGGTGGCACATACCCGGAATTACAGGACAACTGAGTATCTGAGATTAGCCTAGGCTGTACAGCAAGCCCCACATCTAAATATAAGGTTTGGGGTACAGATCAGTGATAGAATGTCTGCTGAGCATGGTTGGCTGGGGAAGTAGACAGAGGAGCCCAGAATCAGGAGGAAACCAAGTTCTCAGAGAGCACAGTTCTGCTCTTACCCTTGTTTCTCATGGACTCTGCTGAATGATCCATTTGTCTATACCCTGCGGGTCCCAGTTTCCTTTCTTGTTAAGTAAGGATGGATAGCCTCTCCCTTCCTCACTGGCTGGGTGAAGAGTGCCCATTTTCAGTACAGCAGATGTCTGGTGATAACAAAGGATTGATGTCTTTCAGTGGGTTGGGTACTATATCTGGCTATGTTACCTCAGGGCCCTACCCAACCACTCTCAGCTAGTCCTTGATCTTGACTGTTTTTATTCCAGTCACACTGGTCTCTTTGCTGTTTCCGGCACATAATATTCAGCTTCCAGATAACTCCAAGGCTCATGCATACCCATCAGGTCAATATACTAATGATACCTTCTCTGGCAGGCATCTTTTGGCTACCTTATCTAAAATGGCAGCTTTTTTCCCAGCAACCACCTTGGTTAATTTTCCTTCACACATCTGCCACAGCATGACACAGGTTGGTTTTTGTTGTTGTTGTTGTTGTTTTTGTTTAGTTTGCATGGCAGAGCCACAAGAATATTTTTGAAGGACCCTGGGTTCAAAGGCCCACCCAAGCATTCAGTTCAAATACTCAGCAGAGCACCCCCTATGAGAAAACAAACTAAATGGCCATAATCAACTCAGGTGACCATTAGGACACGATGGTTGAAAATACCAGAAGTTCCAAGCAGAATAGCTGTGACCAACACCAGGTTGTAAAAGCCCCCTAACCAGCTGACCTTAAGGCAACCTTACAATTATAGTATGACCTTTAAAGTGACCAGTTGTGCATTGCCCCAGTTGCTATGGTGATTTTATGGTCTTAGCCTTTAAAAGAGATAGGAGATTGTTAATCTGGGCCACTCTCTTGCTCCGGAGGCAGGGAGGTAGCCCGCCTGTACAGACAAAATAAATCCTCTTGCTTTTTGCATCAACTGGCCTGGAGTCTGGGTTCTTGGGGCCCCCCTTCCCGAGGATAGTACCCTGAGTCTGGGGTCTATCAATTTTGTTATTGTCTCTTATGTTCATTGCTCTGTTTCCAGGTCAAAAATAGTGCCTGGCACATAGTAAATAGCCAGATAGTAAAAATTAATTAAGTTATATGCCCAGAGTCAAACTGATGTTCCAGTTCACCATCAGTGCAATGCTAAGCAAGAGACAGAAACTAGATTCCTATGAGTAAACAGGGACACACAATTACTTCTTTCAAAAAAAAAAAAAAGATTGTAAGAATTAAAAGTGCTAAAAATGACCTGATGTGGTGGGAGGGGGAAGGGACCTTGAATAAGGATATACAAGGATAGAAAGTGTGACTTCTTTGTTCATAATAAAATAAAATAAATAAAAAA
>PVIH01002571.1:0-105722 GCA_004025045.1 Sigmodon hispidus
CTATTTCTTTAAGGCTTTTTTTCATATCTTCTTTGAGAGCTTCGATGAACATCAAAAAGGAATTTTTGGTGTTGCTTCCTTCTGTTTCCTCTTCATTGCTCAGTTTAGGCCTTGTATTTGTAGGATCGCCACTCTCTTCTGGAGTTACCATGTTGTCCTTTGTAGTATTATGTAATTTTTTGCACTGACGTTTGCCCATAGCTTCAGTGGTTCACGATTAGATGGGTCCTGGTCAGTTGTGGCACTCGGGTTTGTATGCTTCCTGTCACCTTTCTGGTCAGGGTCTGATTCTGTCTTTCAGAGACCCCTGCAGTTGTTGGTTCGCTCAGCTCGAGGTCGTGGCAGGGTTTCCCTCAGCAGGAGCTGTGGATGTGGTCAGGGGCAGAGTTTACTTGCCCCTGCTCCAGAGAGCACTGGGATTCTGCAGCCAGCACTGGGTCCCGAGAGTGGAACCGGAAGCAATGGGAGCTTAACTCTCCCTCCCAGGCCGGGATATAGGCGCTGAGGCCTCTTGCCCCCTCCTGACCTCTGGGCGGGGTCTGAATCTGCCCTTCAGAGACCCCTGTAGTTGGTTTGCTCAGTTCGAGGTAGTGGCGGGGTTTCCCTCAGCAGGAGCTGTGGATGTGGTCAGGGACAGAGTTTACCTGCCCCTGCTCCAGAGAGTGCTGGGATTCTGCAGCCAGCACTGGGTCCCGGGAGCTGAACCGGAAGCAATGGGCAAAAAGGAAGTTTTAAATTTCAGCATAGCAAAATTACATGTAACAAAATAGCTATGAAGCAAGAATTACAGTTATAATATATAGTATTTGTACTTAGCAAAATTAAAGAAAACATTCTATAATCTAACTTATCCTTGTGTCAGAAGTTTCATATCTAATTTACCTTTTATTATACATAAGGAAAACTATAACTATCATATTTTCAGCTCCATCAAAGACCACAGAAGGATATAATATTATATGAGTAAGGAAGAACACTTTAAGAAACTTGTAAATTCTAGAAATGACAGAGACTGGACAGTCACCCAAAGCTCCTTTGTAATATTGGGGCATCCATCTTCAGCCTACAGGCCTAGACTCTTGTGACTTTTCAGTGAAGCAGGAAATTTAAAGGACTGTTCTGTACATTCTGGCATAGTTCTTCAGTGGCTTTTCCCTGTGTCCTATAGAATGTCTAGCAGTTTTATCTGTGAATCGAGAACTTGAAGGAATATCTTGGCTTGTTCTGGCAAAGTTACAGAGGTCACTTTCCTATGGGTCCTGCATGTCCAGTTTATACAGCATACTGTCAAGCAATCAAGACAAGAAGTTTCTTATTCAATGGCTAACTTTTGCCACAAAAAAGTAAATTCCATATGGAGTATTTTTGATGCCCTTCCTCTTGTTGTAAATTGGTGATGCTAGGAGCAGATATATCTCAGTGCCCAGAAAAGTCTAAGTTCTTAAAACACTTAAAATGTCATATTCTGTAGGTCTTTGAAGTGTTGGAAGATTACCTACCTAACTGAAATATATCTTTGTATCTGTAAAAACCTAACTAACATGACTATAAATTTGATTATCATATATGACTATTAATCTGTATTTCTTAATTATACATGACAATTTTAAAGGAATTGAATAAACATAATATCTTGAACAATAGTAGAAATATACATACAATATAACAAAATTGACTTTAAGTTTGTATCAATAAACCAAAGCTCATACCAATGTAAAATATTTTGAGATTAACAGTTTCTTTTAGGATCAAAGTAGTTTTAATAATCTATCCTTTTAAAAATTATTTTTATATTCTATCCTGGTTTTTTCCCTAGAAAGAGCTTGACTATCACCATTAACCATTTATAATGAAAACAAACATTTATAAGTAATATTTTGGAAATTGGGCATAGCTTTTAATAAACCACTTCCTGATGAATGAGAATGCTGGCAATCTTTTGGGTGTTCTGAGTCTGAATCATCTTAGTTGGCAGCATTGAAGCTGATGTGATCATCTCTTCCCGTCAGAGATTTTTCATGGGGTCTTCCTTGATCAAACCGTATTATCCTAGAAACAATCCACAGGTTCTTATCTTATATGAAAAAAAAGCAAAACCTTCTTTCCAAAGAAATATATCCTTAGACCCGAAGATACCTTGACTTTGAAATTTGGCCTTTAAAACCAAATGTCTTTCTTCAGCTAGCTCATTAACAGTTTAAAAATTAAAAATAAAGAATAATAGGCATAATCTAGACTCTTTGTGTATTTTCCATCTCTATGTGGCATACATATATGTATGTATATATGTATATTACTTCATTTCTTGTTTTTAAAGGACTTTTTTTTTCCCATTTCTCTCTCAGGAATGAATACATTTTTAAACACACTGTAAAACAAATCATTTAAGGTTTTTTGTTTGTTTGTTTGTTTTGTAAAATCTGTCTTTACTGTATATCTCTTTTTTTCCTATTTCTTACTACACCTTTAATCTGCCGTGATATGGCTAGGATTAAAGGCTAAACTATGGCAGCTGACTTCACCCAACTTCAATCAGCTCTTTGGTGTATGAGAGCTTACATTCATGGCAAAGTTACTGGCAGAAATCCCTTTACCATCCCAACTCTGGGGAATTTTAGGGTCCTTACTACCACCACATGCAGCACTGCTGCCCACTGCTCAAGAACTCCATTTAAGTGTTTGGCAGCAGGACCTCTTAAAAGAGCCACACAGTTTTTGCCTCTAAAGCTCAGTCAGGGAACATCTCTGAAAGCAGCCAAACCTCTGCTTGCTGCCAGCAAACAGAGCCCTTGAAGAAAATGCTGCCACTAAGAAGCCATCTTTGACTCTGCTCCCCTTTTGCCTGTAAGAACAGAAACCTTAAATCCATCATATGCAGTTTGTGCTTGTACACAAGGCTCTTGTGAGAGTTTGGGAACCTGCCTTGTTGCAGCATCACCAGCACAATATTTTGTAGCTCAGGCCCACATGTTACTCTGTACCAAGACCCATATAAGAGACACACTTAGAAAACTGGTTTATGCTCCAATTTTGTGTTCCAGAATCCCTTTTAATCTTCCTCAGGCTTTCTGCAGATATATATATGCACCATATTGGAATGCCATATGTAGTTTCTGGCCCTGACCAGCCCTGAGATCCAGACCAACAGTCCCAGATAAAGCTTATATTAATTACATAGCCCAGGCATATTGCTTGCTAGCTCTTACAACTTAACCAATTTCTATTCATCTATGTTTTGTCACGTGGCTTGTGGTTTACCTATACTTGATTACATTTTGCTTCTTGGGTGGATGGATATCATTTCTCTTTGACTCTGCCCTCCTCCCCTTGATCTATGCTTGGATTTCCTGCTTGCCTATAAGCTTCTTTGCCATAGGCCAAAAGCTGTTCCTTTATTATCCAATGGTAATTCACAGTATATAGAACAATATCTCACATTACCTGAGTTTGATTATTTCATGTCATCTATTACTCCTGGATGAGTTTGGTTTTTTTGTTCTAGAACTTCTAGATGTGCTGTTAAATCATTTGTGTGAGTTTTTTTTCCAAATTCTTTAGGCACCTAGTGCTATGTTTCTAAGTTTGTGTATGTTGTGGGTTTATTTTCATTGAATTCTCGGAAGTCTTTAGTTTAATTTTACCTTGACCCAGAAGTGGTTGAGTTGAGAGTTATTCAGTTTGCCTGAGTTTGTAGGCTTTCTCTTTTTTGTTGTTGTTGAGATCTAACTTTAGCCCATGGTGGTCCCACAAGATACAGGTGGTTATTCCATTTTTTGTATGTATTGGTATTTGTTTTATGACTGTGTATGTGGTCAATTTTAGAGAAGGTTCCATGAGGTGCTGGGAAGAAAATATATTCTTTTGTGTTTAGGCTAAATGCTATATAGATGTACAAAAAATTCATTGGAGACATAACATGTTAGTTCCCTTGTTTCTCTGTTAAATTTTTGTCTGGCAGACCTGCCCATTGTTGGTAATGGGGTGTTGAAGTCTGCTACTATTGATGTGTGGGGTTTGGTGTGTTATTTAAACTTTAGTAATGTTTCTTTTACAAATATGGGTGTCTTTGTATTTGGGGCACAGGTATTTCCCTTCGATAGATATAAAATGTCTTTCTTCATCTCTGCAGTGAGATGCAGGTGTTACCAAAATCATTAGTGACCTAGACAAATCCTAGTGACCTTGGAAGATCCAGTCCCCAATGGGGCATAGCCAAGATCAATCAAGACTCAAAAACATCAACTTGTTTGCATGTTTAGTTCCTGCTTTCTCTGAAAATATACTAACCATCCAACACACAAATTTCAATCTTCCTAAAATTACATTAAAGATACATTACATCTATAAATGCTTACTTAACCCTATAAGTATTAATTCTTATATATTACATTTAAATAATTCCAACAATAATCACTTTGATAGTTTTAGTGTGAAGTCTATTTTGTTAGAAATAAGGATAGCTACACTAGGTTGTTTCTTAGGTTTATCTGATTAGAAAATCTTTTTCCAATCCTTTATTCTAAGGTAATGTCTGTCTTTGAAGTTGACGTGTGCTTCTTCTATGCAGCAGAAAGATGAATCCTGTTTTTTTATTTATTCTGTTAGCCTGTGTTTTTATTGGCAAATTGAGTTTATTGATATTAAGAGATGTTATTGATCAATGACTGTTAATTCCTACTTCTTTGTGTGTGTGTGTGGTGGTGGTGGTGGTGGTGGTGGTGATGATAGTATGTGTGTTTCCCTCCTTTGAGATTTGCTGTAAGGAGAGTAACTATTGCTTGTGTTTCCCTAGGTATAGCTGAGTTATTTGGGTTGGAGTTTATGTTTTAGTGCTTTCTGTAGGGTTGGGTTTATAGCTAGGAATTGTTTAAACCTGTTTTCTGAGTGTGTGTGTGTGTGTGTGTGTGTGTGTGTGTGCATTTATGAGTGTGTGTTTGTAATATCTTTTTTTTCCATCTATGTTGATTAAAAGTTTTGCTGGATACAGTAGTCTGGGCTGACATCCATGATCTCTTAGTGTGTGTAACACATCTGTTTAGAACCTTCTGTCTTTAGAGTCTCCATTGAGAAATTAGATGTAATTCTGATAGGTCTGCCTTTATATGTTATTTTACTTTATTTTTTTTCAGATCTTAAACTTCTTTCTTTATTCTGTATGTTTAATGTTTTGATTATTGTGTGGTGAGGAAAGATTTTTTGTCAGGTCTATTTGGTGTTCTGTAAGTTTTTCTACCTTTATAGGCATACCCTTCTTGGGAAAGTGTTCTTCTGTTTTGTTGGATATGTTTTATACGCCTTTGAGCTGAAATTCTTTTCCTTCTTCTATTTCTATTATTCTTAGGTTTGGTCTTTTGATGGTGTCCCAGCTTTCTTGAGTATTTTGTATTAGGAATTTATTAGACTTAACATTTTCTTTGGCTGATAAATCTATTTTCCCTATTGTGTATCTTCAATACCAGAGTCTCTCTTCCATCTCTTGTATTCTGTTGGTGATGCTTGCATCTGTAGTTTCTGTTCAATTCTCCAGTTTTATTTATTTATTATTTTTATTTCCAGCATTCGCTCTGTGTCTTCTTTATCATTTCTATTTCAGTTTCAAGTCTTGAGCCATTTCCTTCATTTTTTTTTTTTGCTTTGCTTTCTTTTGTATCTTTAAGGAATTATTGATTTCTTCCAATTTTTTTATGTCTATTCCTTGACTTCTTTAAGAGATTTTTAAATTTTGTTTTTGAAGGCTTCTATCATCTTTATAAAGTAATTATAAGTTCATTTTCTTGTGTCTCAGCTTCATGAAATGTTGAGGTTTTGTTGTTGTAGGACCATTGAGTTCTGATTGTGGTATATTGTGTTTTTGGTTGTTGAATGTATTTTTACAGTGGCATTTCTCTTCTCTTTTTTCACTGCTGCTGCTTGTCCTGTATGTTTTTCCAGTTGTTGTGTTTTGAACATGAGCCTGTTTTTCCAACTGGGGAGGTTTGTGTCTGTGCCTCTGTAGCCTGTTGGGCTTGAGGAAAGTGCTGGTCTCTTTCCTTTTATTTTAAGATTTTTTCTTTATTGAATCTTTGGAAATTTGACATCATGTACCCTAATTCTACTCACCTCTCACTTCCTCCATATCTTTCCCTAACTCCAGTACCTCTCCTTCAGAAAATACATAAAGAGTCAAACCAATCAAAAAAAAGCTCAAACAAGAAACCTAAACAACCTCCTTCAACAGCAAAAAAAAACCTCTTCATTACTCTATCTCTCCCACCTCTCCAACACTTCTTCGTTTGTCCTGGTGGCATTGGGAGCCACATTGTGTCTCGCACTATACTCTTTTTGTCCACTTAGTATTACTTGTAAATGTACATTGCAATGAATAATTTGTCCATTTTAAGAGCTCTGGTTTCTGACACACCGTCATCAGTGGATACTTACTGAAATTCTTCTCAGGTATCTTATAGGTGCCTCAAGTCATGAATATTCTGCAGGTATCATTTTATAGGATCAGTCTTTTCAGGAGTTTCAGCAGGTCCTAGATGGGGTAGATGTTAGTACAGGCCAACCCCAGGCCCAGCTATGGACCTGGGTGATAGTTAACCTCGCTATTTTAGGCCACTAGGCCCCTGTCCAGATGACAAGTGGATTCCCCTTTCCTAAGCCCAAACTATGAGAGTTAGTTTTCTCTTGTCATTGTGGAAGAGTGGGACCATCTCTCCTGAGTGTGTGTGGTGGGAAGCATGTCTCTCATGAAGGCCAGGGCCAGTTCCTTGCCTTAGTATCCAAAAGGGACAGGGCCAGCTATTCCAGAGCAAGAGAAGGTTGGGGCTGGTTCAGCATAACCTGATTTCATCAAGCATGAGCTCCTATGGTCCACTGAGGAACACAAGCCACAGGACCCAAGCTGCAACAGGACCCATGGCTCTTAGCAGCAGCTCAGATCCAGATGACATCATGGCTCTGTGTGGCAGCACAGGTCACTCATATCTAGATGACTCTGGCTGAAGCATGGCTCTAGGACACTATCAAAGCCATGTCCAGACCTCAGGCTAAACTTCTATGTAATTATTGGTGGCAATATGGGCCTTGGATTTCAATACAAACCTTTGCTGCCATTGGGACCAAGAACCCAGACATGGTTTGTAGCAACAGCTGGGTCTGGATGTTGCCATTGTAAACTTTTCAGATTGGCACAACCCTCAGACCCTTACATGGCCCTAGACCTCAGGCATTCACATAGCCTTCAATGGTAACAGGGACCTTGGACATCAACATAGATCTTGGCTACAGTATGACCACAGACCCAAACATGACACTCAGCTACAGCTCTGGCCAGGTTGTCGCATGGCATTAGGTAACAGTGCAGGTCACTCAGATTTGCATGTTCCTGGTTGCAGCATGGCCCATGGTCATTAACATGTACTTGGGTGACTGACCTAATCCCAGGCAACTACAAGGCTTCTGGTGGCAACATAGGCTAAAGACTTCAACAGAGACCCCCAGCTATGGTAGGACCACATAGGTAGAAAGGGCTCTCAGCTGCTGCTTTTTCTAAATCAAAAATATAATACATTGGGGCAAGACAATGCCAGAGAATCCAGAATTAAATTTTAATACTATCTCTTGCCAGCCAACCATTTATCCTCAATTTTCTCCTGCTCTGGGTCTTCAATATTATTATTTGAAAGGACTGGTTCACATACAGTGACCTAACTTGGAAGCAGTGAGAAATCTTAGAGGAAAGGAGATGAGGAAGGTGGAGTTGGAAGAGAAAGTTTTAAATTTGTTATCACCCTAAGTGCCTGCTGTGGGGACACTGGCTTTCATGCCAGGGCAGCATCTGGCCATTGAAAATGAAAAAGCTTGGGCAGTACCAACTTTAAAGGCATTCATTCAACATCTGATCTGGAAATAAAAATCAGAAATTGGGCTAAACAAGAAAAAAAAGTTTCCTAGAAGCTGAGGCAAGAGTTACTTGGAAAGCAGAAGAATACTTGGCCAATGCCTCAGCAGATGAGTTACTGTCTACAAAACTCAGTAGCCACCTCTGAAGGGAGCAGAATCTGTTGAAAAGTAAACTTTGCTTAAAGATTTTATGCCATTTTACAGGGTTTCCCAGCTATCACATACTACATTGACAGGGAAATTATATTGTCACTGAAATCACATGGCTGTCTTATATGTTTATCCATACTTAAAAAAAAAATTGAATCAAAGAAACAATGAAGAGAGACCCAACCAGCACATGTCTCCTTGTACATTCTCATCTAGGCTTGCCCATCTATCAAACACAATGAGATCTCCACTCTTTGTCAGGAAGAGTAGACAGCAGCATTGCATTCCTTTGAACAGGAGTATAAGAGGAGATCTCTGCTTTAAGAAGGATTTTTATTGGAAAATCACAGACTTATCATGAGCCAGGAGAGGCCACATTCTGGATGCTTTGTTCCTAGTAGTGTAACTATAAAACAAGTAACTTAATAACTATGTATGTATCAATTTTCATCTCTTCCTCAGATCTTAGTTAGGAAAAATTTTAACAATTGTTGGGTTCTAAAGAACATATGCCAAGCTAAAAGAAAAGATAAAACCAGGACTCAGAAATAAGAAACATGGAAAGAAGCAGCACAATCCAGAACCAGATGAAGCTGCAGGGCCAAACACTGATGCTGTCAGGAGATTGATATTCAGATAGAGCACGCAGGAGCTGAGTGACTGAGGATTGGCAAGCCTGCTGCTTTGACTTTCCTCAGTGAGCAACAAATGAGGGAGGGGGGAGGAAAAGCAAGAAGTCCCCAGAATCGGTGAGAAATAAGAGCATTTAAAACATCCCCCAGACTCTCCCATCATTTCTTTAGTACATTGTACTCTGCAACTAATATACCCATGCCTGGTCACATGGGAGCATGCAGAGGCTATAGCATGACGTCAGCTAATGGTCACCCACATACAAATGGCAGAAAAAAGGCTGCCAACACAGTTTTGCAGAGGCATAGATTGTTTCACCCCTTATGGCAGAACTTTAGATGGCATAGGTAATAACCACTCATTTAAACTATTTCCAAACAGAGTTTGTTGGTTTATTTTGTTGGTTAGTTTTTGGTTTTTGTTTTGTTATTTGTTTGTTTTTTGTTTGTTTGTCTTTTGAGATGTGGTTTCTATGAATAGCTCTGGCTAACTTGGAAAGAGCTCTGTAGACCAGGCTGGTCTCAAACTCTCAGTGATCTGCCTGTTTCTCCTTCTGAAGCTAGGATTAAAGTGCTACCACTGCCCAGATACAATCACATTTTCAACATATGCATTAATTTGTGTTTAAACTTTGGCTTATGAAATAATTTCCATTTTACAGAAAAGTTACAAATTTAATAAAATTTTTTTCATGTAGACTTGACCAAGATTTAGTGGCAAGAGGTAAGAACACATAACGAAGTTTTACATGGGTCTTGATTCACCGCTTATTAGCATTTTGTGACAGTTGCACCATTACTTCCTGTGAGAGAAAATTTCGATTATCCCTCTAATGGATTTTTAGAGGTGCCTAGGATGATACTAAAGCTCACATCTCGGTGCATCTGTGAGAGAGTTTCCACAGGGGCTCACTAAAGAGAGACCTACCCTGATGTGGCTGGCATCACCACTTAATCCAGGTACCCAAGTGGAAGAAATCAGGGAAGAGGAGCAGGGCAGAGAGTGTTAACATTCTCCTCTGCCTCCTGGACAACAGGACTTGAGCATGTCTGTTCCAATACCCTCCCCTCAAAGATGAACTGAAACCATCAACCACAATTAAGCTTGCTTTGTTTTCTCAAGATTTGTTGCAGAGATATGAAAGCATGACTGGTATGCTTGGAATTCTACAGTGTGTGTGTGTGTACATGTTTTTATATATAATATCTTTAAAAAAAATGAAAGCAATGAGCAAACATCAAGCCTCTCAGTCTTGAATTTTATACCTCACCCTGTATCAGTGATCAGAGCATTGTATATGTAATAGAATCATTTGGAAGATTTCTGAAGTTTTGCTCTCTGGCTCCCACGTACAGATATTCTAGTGTATTCACTTTGAGAAGTTCTTTAAATGATGTTTAGTCTGAGAATCACTGCCTTAGGTATTTGGTTAGGTATCAGAGCCATTCATGTATTTTTCTATGGTCTCCAGTGACTCTCCATGTATAGCTGGGGCTGAGAATCACAGCTGAGCATCGGAGAGACAGGGCTCACATTTGACCGAAAGGGCAAGATGGAGCTGTCCTCGCTTTCTTGGTAAACTGGTGCACTGAGCCTGAGCCCAGCTTGTTGTGGACTCCCTGCCCAAAAGCAGAACCTGCATAGTTTATGCCTAGCTTATCCTGAAGGTAACGGGAGGGGGTCGTTTTCTTCTCTTGGCCTCAGGAACCTCAGAGCAAAGAGGTTTTGTACAGATTGTTCTGCACTATGTACATCTTGTCTACACCTTAGACAGTCCATGGAGAAGCATCAGTTTTGAATTTCGGCATTGCTAATGACCTTCTGTACCACTACCTGATTTGTGCCTTAAATGCACAGCCCATACCACAGTGCAGAGATACATAATCTGCACTTTTAAGACTGTAAACTATGAAATCCTTGCTATAGCTACACATTTTGCCTTTTCAAGACAAAAATCATATTGAATATGGGGATGACTGACCTTGAATGTGTTTGTATCAGGTACCAGGCCAGATGTGACCTATAGGCCCTAGCTTGTGGACCTTCATTTTAATGTAATGAGCTAGAATTGAGAGAAATAATACAGGCTTGCACAACTGGGAAATTAAACTTTAGACTCTGTCTGGAGCACTTCTGAATCTGTGACCTTGAGCAAATTACTCTAGCCTTCTCCAGTTCACAAGTAAGATGTGTAAAGAAAACTCTCTCACAGATTGAAATGACTTCAGATGCCACCTGATATGGGGAAGACATTGAGAATGTCATCTCCCTTTCCTTCCTTCAGTGTCCTTTGGAGAAAAAGCTCAATTAATCGCTGAGGGCACTACAACATAAGACAGACCAGAAATGTTGCACTTCAAACAGCAGTTTCCATTGGCTTTATCAGATTTCAAGGAAAACTGTCCTCAGTCTACTTAGTTAAATGATGGTAGTTTTAATGATGCTGAAATTTAGAAAGCCAGGATCAGGACATCAGAAGTCTATCAGATTTATTGCTCATTTATTCCATGTCCTGTCCTCTACAGATTATCCCTTTAGGCAAATAAAAGGAACCTGTGCCACACAGCATTATTTTCTAAGTTCAAGTCTGTCTGACTTATAGTTTCTTTAATGTTAAGAAGAAAATAGCAAGTGAAATAATTTGGCTTAAGATTTTGCATTTTGTACTGTAGAAAGAGAGAGTTCTGGTTAAAAGATGAGACTTGCAAATTCTTTAAACAGGATTATTCAACACCTGAGACTCTTAAGTATGTCTTACACCATGCTGAGCATAGTCTGCTGGGCATAGTGACAGCAGTTAGGGAAGAGACTGAGGTGCCACTGACACAGGTACCTACTCAGAACTAATTTTAAAAGAAGTCCTGTGCAGAGACTGATCGGCATTTCTCCTAAGCAGCTTGGAAGTCAGCAAGGAAATGTAATTATGTTATTTGTCATAAAAGTGGTAGCAGAAAGCTGATGGATGAACACATATGGAGAACTACAAAAATACAGCTCAGATAATGCAAGAATGAGGCACGGAGACACTGTCTTAAAAGCTGTGCAGTTCACTCTCCCTGCTGAAATTTGAATGGGTTTTGTCTCCTTCCATCTCCCTCAAGCTTCATATGTATGGACCCTGGTCCAATTTAAAATGATGGATTTGTTAAGCGAGAGAGCTTAGTGGGGGATTCTTAGCTCAACTTAAAGCATATCTGAAACAGGACAGTCCTGGTTGGGTTTGACTCCTGTGATAAAAACCATGACCAAAAGCAACTTGGGTAAGAAAGGGTTTATTTCATCTTACATTTCTAGGTAACAGTCCATCACTAAGGGAAGTCAAGGCAGGGACTCAAAGCATGAGCCTAAAGGAGGGCTTGAAGCAGAAGCACTGGAGGAGCGCTGCTTAATGACTCACCCAGTTTGCTTCCCTATGACCATGTCCCCGGGAGTGGCAACACCCAAATTTAGTTGGGTTGTCTCACATCAATTTGTAGTCACAAAATGCCCTAAAGGCTTGCCCAAGCCAATTAGATGAAGGGATTTTCTCAGCTGAGGTTCCTTTTCCCAGATAACTCTAGGTAGTGTTAAGTTGTCCATAAGATCAAGCAGCACAAGCAGAACAGAGATAAGGTGCTTCTTATGAATCCTTGCTAGTTCTCATAGGAGAGTTACTGAAAAAGCTTGAACCTGTTTCTGCCCATTGCTTCTCTCTGGCCTCTTGTACGTGGACACCTGCAAAAACCATTACCATGCAGCTGATAAAAACTAAAATAAGCCAATATAAACACCATGCCCTTTGAATTTCCACATCAAACTAAATAAAATTATTTTGTCATAGATATATATATATACACATATATATACGCAGGTACCTACTCATATATATTTCTCCTAATAGTGGCAAAATGACTGGCTTATGTATCCACAAACAATTCTTGCAAAATAGCCCATGTATGGTGCCATTTGGTTATAGAGAGCTTACAGTTTTTATGGGCCTACACCACTGTAAAGAGTCCTGGCAATTTAACTGAAATAAAACTTTATTTGTCTTTATTGCACTTTGATCTCTAACTCGTTTCTAACCAAATGAATGAATGCAATATAGATCCTATAGTTTTTGGAAGGGTAATAGACCAATTTGGAAATATGTGTGACATTTGCAGTTGAAGAAAAGGGGACAGTAAACACCACATTTTGTTCTTTATGAAGGGTCAAGTAAGTGAAGCGTTAGTGGTAAAAATCTTAGCAGAATGGGAACAGAGAGAAGAGTTTAAAAACTGACCTTGGTGTAACTATAATCAAAGAAATATCAGATATGTTTGACAAAAATTTTAAACCGCTGAAGAAAGAAATTGAAGAGGATATAAGAAAATGGAAAGCTCTCCCAGGTTTCTGGATGGGTAGGATCAACATAGAGAAAATGGCAATCTTACCAAAAGCAATCTATTGATTCAATGCAATTCCCATCAAAATCCCAACATAATTTTTACAGACCTTGAAAGAACAACACTCAATTTCATTTGGAATAACAGGAAAGCCAGGATTGCTAAAACAATTTTGTTCAACAAAAGAACCTCAGGAAGCATCACCATCCCTGACTTCAAGTTATACTATAGAGCCACAGTAATAAAAACAGCTTGGTACTGGCATCAAAACAGACTTGTGGATCAATTCAATCGAATTAAAGACCCAGACATTAACCCACATACCTATGAACACTTGATTTTTGACAAAGAGGCCAAATATTTTCAATGGAAAATCTTTTCAATATTTTCAATCTTTAACAAATGTTGTTGGCATAACTGGATGGCAATGTGTAGAAAAATGAATATAGATCCAAATCTATCACCTTGCACAAAACTCAAATCCAAGTGGATCAAAGACCTCAACATAAACCCAGCTACACTGAACTTGATAGAAAAGAATGTGGGAAATACCCTCCAAAGAATTGGCACAGGTGACCACTTCCTAAATTTAACACCAATAGCACAGATACTAAGAACAATCAATAACTGGGACCTCCTGATGTTTCTGAAAGGAAGCTTCTGAAAGGCCAAGGACACAAGTCAATAAGACAAAATGACAGCCTATAGAATGGGAAAAGATTTTTACCAACGCTACAAGTGACAGAAGATTGATCTGTAAAATATATAGGGAACTCAAAAAACTAGATCCCAAAACCCTTAAAACCCAATTAAAAAATGGTGTTCAATACTAAAAAGGGACTTCTCAGCAGAAGAATTAAAAATAGCTGAAAGGCACATGAAAAAGTGTTCAACATCTTTAGCCAACAGAGAAATGTAAATCAAAACAACTTTAGATACCACCTTACACCTGTCAGAATGGCCAAGATTAAAAACACAGATGACAGTCTATGCTAGAGAGGATGTGAAGCAAGGGGAAAACTCCTCCATTGTTGGTGGGAGTGTAAACTTGTTCATCCACTTTGGTATGCAGTATGGCAATTTCTCGGAAAACTGAGAATCATTCTCCCCAAGGATCCAGCAATACCACTCTTAGGCATATACCCTAAAGATGTACATTCACACCCCAAAAACATTAGCTCTACTATGTTCATAGCAGTATTATTTATAATAGAAAGAATCTGGAAACAATCTAGATGCCTCTCAACTGAGGAATGGATTAACAAGCTATGGTACATCTACATAGGGAGTAAGCAGTAAGAAAAAATGATATTCTAAAATTTGCAGGCAAATGGATGTATATGTAGAATATCCTCCTGAGAGAGGTATCCCAGAAAGATAAGCAGGGAATGTACTCACTCATTAGAGGACTTTAAGTGTATATGTATATATATATATATATATATATATATATATATATATATATATATATAGAGAGAGAGAGAGAGAGACAGAGACAGAGACAGACACAGAGACAGACACAGAGAGAGAGAGAGAGATGTCATTGTACACAAGAACTCAAGACAGAACATAGCTAAACGACACAATGCCTCACTTCTGCATTGATGGCTTCTGGTAGAGGAGTGGGTAGGGAAAGACTTGTTTTCTTTAAGGGTCTGGCCACAGGGAGTTTAAGAATGCTCCAGGAAGCAAATGATCAGCATGAGTGGGCGGTTTTGTAAATGAGGAGATCATAAAAGAGGGCATGATACTGAGAGATCTGATATCTGAGTTTGATGGGGTACATGATGTAAAAATACCAAATAATAATTATATGTATGAAAAAATCTAAAAAAGAAAAAGAAAAAGAAATACTTTGATTAATTTAATATCATGGTTTCACTGGCTTTGTAACTTTTAAAGGCTTGGTTTATTTTTTTAAGTCTTATCAAATAATATGATATGTATTTGTCATAATTCTTTAAGTAGAATTTGGTAGTAAGTTCATATTTTCTTGTGCTTGTTTTTGTTATTGCTGTTTTTTATTTTTAATATGGGATATTTTATTAGTATTTTAAGTATTTCAAGGTTACAAAGTATACATCTATTAAAATCATTCATTGATTTTAGGTTTAGTTTTGCTATCAAAAGACTCACCAGTTTTTTTTTCAGAATCCTCAATTTATCGCAACAAATTTATAATGTATGTTTTTATGATTTTCAGGAATTTCATTCATATCTGTTATAATGTTTGCATTTCAATTTCTAGTTTTATTGAAGTAGGTCTTCCCTTTTTTCATTTAATTTGGTTAAGAATTTGTCACTTGTGTTGAATCCTTAAGTAAAGAAAAAAAGAAAGAAAAGAAAAGAAAAACTGACCTTGGGTGCTGGCTAGTTTGTATGTCAACTTGACACAGGATACATTCATTTGGGAAGAAAAGCAATGGTGATTGAGAAAATGCTCCAACCATATTTGCCTTGGGCAAAGGCTATGGGAAATTTTCTTGATTAGTAGTTGATGTGGGGGAATCCATCCCATTGTGAGTGGTGCCAGCACTAAGTAGGTGACATAGGAAAGCTGGTTCAACAAGCCATGAGGAGCAAGCCAGTAAGCAGCATTCCTCCATGGCCTCTGCTTTGGTTCCAACCCTGACTAGAGTCTCTGAATGACTGCACACTGTAAAATGTGCTTTCTCTACAAGTTGCTTTTGATCATGGTGTTTTGTTTTTTTTCCACAACAATAGAAGCCCTAAGTAAGAAACTTTGGTTCAGGAAATGGACCAGAACTAATGGGGTCTCAACTCCACACAAAAGTAAGCCTTGCAGTTGTTTTGTAAGATTTCCCATCATATAGGACAGGAGCTAGAGGACAGGTTTCTGTCAGCTGCCACTAGGGTCCAAGCTACACAGAAGAGTCCACTGCTATAGCTGTGACATTCCCTTGATATTTCCCTACTTAAGAATAAAGCAAAACCCACCTAGTGATTCAGCATTTCACAGGAAAAGATATAGAGTTAAAGAATCAGACAAATACCTGCCTTAGTAATGAATGTGTTCAGTGAGAGTCCAGAAGTTACAGAATGCTTTTAGAAATTACTACTCAACCATAGGAAAGCACATTCAGATAATAAATGGAACTGTAAGTTAAAAAGCTAAAAGCAGTATTCCAGCCATGGCTAAGAAGTTGGATAATGAGAAGTGCTGAGAAGCTGATAATATCTGAACCAAAAGTTTTGTACCAGCACTTAGAAGAAAGTAAATGAAGAATGCAGCCATAAATAAAATGACAGCAGACTGAAAATAATCCTGGAGACAGAGCATGAAAGATGGATGGGAGGCAGAAAGGAAAGAGCTGAACACGATAAAAAGACAAAGAGGACGTCAGTGAGCATTGTCCCAATGGAAGAGAAATTTAATTCCTTTTCCAGAAAAATAAAATTTTAAAAGTTAATCTTTTCCAGAAAAAAAGTTATTACATAAAGAGAGGAGGAAAATAAAATAAAACAAATCAAACAAACAAGAGACTTAATTAGATTTGGACTTTTATTCTTTAATATACTGAATACAAATGAAATTAGAACTTCTCTAAGATTTGAGAAGAAACACCATTGTACATCTTGAAAAAGAGGAATTCTTTGCTGAGTTGAACAAAGCTATAGTATGTTCATAAAATCACTAAAATATTTTCAGGGCCAGCTGGATGGCTCAGTGGGTTAAAGCACCTGCTTCCAGTCCTAATAACCTAAGCTCGATCTCCAGAACCCACAGTGTAAAATACACACACACACACACACACACACACACACACACACACACACACACACCACAAACACACACACACACATTCTTTGAGCATACTGTCTTTAGGAACTCTCATATACAATAGACTCTATGCCATAATTTTGAAGTACTGCTAATAATTAATGTAACTATTAGTTAAAGATAGTCTAAACTTAAACTCCCAAATTAATTTAATTGAAACTATTGAGAAGTGAAAGGAAGCTAAGCTTGATGGTGCATGCCTTTAATTCAAGCATTCAGGAGGCAGAGACAGATGAATTTCCATGACTTCAAGGCCAGATTGGTCTATATGGCAAGTTACAAGACCAGGACTGCAGAGCAAGAGTCTGCCTTGAAAAAAAAAGTGAAAAGATTAAATATATTCATCCTTCATCTACATCTGGCAGAGTGGGAAATAGTGGTATTGTATTACATAGGGTTTTCTAGAGTAACAGAATTGGTGTGTGTGTGTGTGTGCGTGTGTTTGTGCGTGTGTGCATGCACATGTCTGTGTGTCTGTCTATGTAGTATAAAGGAGATTTAGAGGAATTTCTTACAACCAATAGCAGCTGGATTGGCTGTTCAGCAGTGGCTGTCTGTAGCCTGGAGAAGCTGAGAATTGGCAGCAGTGGTTAGAAAATAGAACCTCAATTAATGTGATGCTGAAGGCCTGGAAAACTTCCAGAGAATGATTGATGTTTTGTCTTCTTGGAACTTGAAGAGGATGGATTCTGGATTCTGATGTTAGCATCTAGATACGTTTACTCGATAAGACATGAAGGCAGGCAAGCAAGCAGCCTTGATTTTTTTTTTTTCTCTAACTCCTTCGCGTCTGGATTGCTAACAGAAGATGACATACACTCTTGGGGTAGGACTCTCCCCATCAGGTAATTCTTTCTGAAAATAATCTCATAGACCTGCCCAGACAGTGATCTCTTGGTTGACTGCAGGTCTAATCAAGGGTCCATTGAAGGTTAATCAGAGCAGGTGTCGTTCTGAATCACTGAAGAGGACTAAGGGCTTCGCTGTCTTGATTTCCTTGTGACTTGAGAGAGACATGTCAAAGTGCTAACTCTACGATATCCAGTAAGCATATATTTTATTAGGCTAGCAAAAAAAAAAAAAAAAAAAAAAAAAAAAAAAAAAAAAAAAAAAAAAAAAAAAAAAAAAAAAAAAAAAAAAAAAAAAAAAAAAAAAAAAAAAAAAAAAAAAAAAAAAAAAAAAAAAAAAAAAAAAAAAAAAAAAAAAAAAAAAAAAAAAAAAAAAAAAAAAAAAAAAACCCTTTAGGATGAGATAAATGCTGAAAACTAGGAGATCAAATCCTTAAAAGAACTAATATGAAAATTAAGGAAAATAAATGAAGGAAAAAATTAGAGCAAGATGCATTAGAAAAGTAGGACAGTCTCACTCTGTTGTTTTCCCTGATTTCTCTTCCTCCAGCCAGCTGTCCTTGTTACAGAACATGTGAGGGGGGTGCAAATGCTTTGCAGCAGAGATGTAGATAAATGACTCTGTCCTCAACCATCTTCTTCCTGTCAACACAGGTTTTCTAGCTCATCTTCTACCAGTCCTACGACTTCACATCCTTTTTATTGCCTATGATTCCCAAAGTTTTATCTCTAGCCATAATCTTTTCCTGAATTTTTAACCTGTCCGTTCACCTACTAACATGCTTCTTGCCTTTGGATGGCTTGTAGCCATCTTAAGCTGATGTGGACAAAACAGACTTTCCCTTTACTTTGACCAAAAAACTCAGTACCTTACAGAAACCTCAACTCATGAAAGCAGAGACACAGAGCCCAGAAGTTCTATGAGTCATGAGTTTGTGAGATGAGATGAAGAAAGAATCAAGGAACAGCAGAGTCCCAGAGACACAAGTTATTAGACAACTCAAGCCCTCACTCTCCAGCTGCTGAATGCACTCCACCTCCCAACCTCTTGGATTTTTCTTCCTCACCTCACTATTGTGACATGAATGAGAAATGTCACCATTGGATCGTGTGTTTGAACACTTGGTCTCCAGATGGTGGCACTGTTCAGAGGGGCTATGGAACCTTACTGGAGGATATACAGCTCTGCAGATGAAGTTCATAGCCTCCTCCCACTTCTGCATCTTACTCTGTGCTTAACTTTGTGCCGTTGAGGTGATTTCTCAGCTTCCTGCTCCCAGCAGCAATACCTGTCTTCCTCACCACTTTGAGTTTCTAGCCATTTGGAATAGTAATTCAAAATAAATTAGTTGTTCTATATGTTTCTTTGGTCATTTAATTTTATCTCATCTATAAAAAGTCACTATGCCCAGATATGCCCAGATATCTCCTATAACTGTTCCGTTCTTGTTTCTCTCAGGATCACTTGAGTGAGAACCCACATCATCTTCATCTTGGAGAAGGTTGAGAAGACCAAGTAATAACTTTTGTCAAGACAGCCACCTGTCACACTCACTAGTTAGAACTAACTGTAGTTGGGGATAATTATAACTTTCAAGCTGCTATTTTAAGATGTAAGGTTTTAGTTAAAGGTTTTTTTTTTTTTTATCTAAAAGCTTATATAAGTTAATTCTCATAGCAGGTAAAAGATATAAAATGTGGGTAGTTGGAGTCTATTTCATAAATTAGTTTAGACTTATATGTTTTATATATCAATATGACAAAAACCATAGTTTTTAGATTTCATCTCAATAACTGAGCTTTGTGGCTAGAAAGAAAGTAATAAGAATGTAAAATGCCTGCCCACACTGTCCTTGAATTTATAGAGGACTTTTCAGAACTGTAATGACATGTCAGGAGTGACATCAAGTCCATGAATCATATGATTTCCAACAAAGCACTCCTATATTGTGTTTTTTAAATGTTTGCCGAGCTGGGCATAGCGGTGTATTCCTCTATTTCCCAACACTTCAGAGATAGAAACACAAGGCCAGTCTACACAGAAAGTGACGGGTTTCTACACAAAAAGAAGCCAGAGCTACAGAGCAAAACTCTGCTACAACAACTTTTTGTTGAAAAATACTATACTCTACTCAAGTTTTATACAACATAAGATAAATGGTTGAACAACAAGCAATGTGTTTTCAGTATGAATTTATGTACTATACAACTGCATATTTCAGGTATTTTTCAAATTAATCCGATTCACATTTTAAATTATTCAGTAGTTTGTAATGTTTTACCCAAAGAAGAAGTAAATATTTATTCAGTATAAAAATGAAATTTCATATTCTTTTTCTCTCCCTCATATTAAAAATTATGCAGCAAACATTTCTCTTTTGCTCTGATGTCCAACAAAGTCAAAAACAAATTAACCAATTAATAGTATGCAAATTTGTCTATTTTTGTAATTGTAATTTTTTTTTAGGAGTACCCATTTTTCTTTCTGGTACAGTTTACTTTGTTTGGATTACTACGGGCACTGCTGCTATTTTTATTTTATTAGTTAGGCAAATTTTGAACAGGGCTGCCTATCTTACCTAATATATATGTTAATACATGTATTGTTTAAAATTCCTTCAAAGTATATTTAGAAAATATTGCCTGTCCTGGAGCTGCAGAGATGACTCTGATTACTGCTCTTTCATAGAACCCCAGTTTATTTCTCAGCACAAATTTGGCTAGTTTTGAGCTTCCTGTAACTCCAGCTCCAGATTTGAGACCTTCCGACCTCTGTGGGCACTACATTCCCTTTCACAAGCAAGTATACATCCACACACACATGCACATGCACACATACATGAAAATAAAGCATTTTTACAAGTAAAATATTGAATGTTAACGCTAGCTTTATCATACCCAAAACTCACTTTGCACTGAATTTTAGGGAAGGCCAAAAATGGCAGACAAATCATGGGGCATTTTTGCTGTAGTGTTTGTTGATATGTTAGAACATAGTTTGCAAAACACTGAGCTTCCTTGTGAATATTTTCTAAAAGTTGCTCTATAGCCTTAGGGGAGACAAAGGTATGAATGAATATATGGGTGGATGACTGATCAAATAAACTAATATTGATTTTTTTCTTTTTTTCTTTTTTTTCAATATTGATGCTGAAATTTTCTTTTTTTATTTTCTTTTTTGTTTTTTTTCTTTTTTTTCCTTCTTTATTTTTTATTTAACAAAAAAAAAAAACAGTAACATGAATTTAAAATGAGGAAAAGTCAACAGCAACCATGAAGAGGATAAGAATCATAGGCATGGCTTATCAAGGGTGGTAATGCAAATAAGATTTTTTTCAAAAATTATAAATATATAATTTGATTTAGAAGCTGAGTACCTAGAGAACAATGTGCTATTTAGAAACCTTTGTGCTGTTCTGGCCGGAAGAAAGAACTGTGATCAACTAGTAACAAATAAATGTACGTTCAACCAGTAAAAAAAATAAATAAAAATAAAAATAAAATTTCCCTTTTGGAAACAGAATACTATATTTTGGAACCTACATATTTTGCCCAAAGAACCATACATTTGGGATGTGTCTCCCAGAATTTTGCTTTCAAGAAATTATGGGGCTTAGAACAGGTTGGGCCAAATAGGTTGTTGGTCACCTTCCTTTAAAGGAGGCAATAGGACACTGGCCTCTTCCTTCTCTCTCATGTTTTCTGACCACAAATTGAGGTGATTTTCATGCTCTGCAATTTGTCCTCCTCTTCTCTGACACAAGTCCAAGCCATGGGCTCACCTGACCCGATACTGAATCCTCCAGAACTGTGAGACAAAATCCTTGTTTTCTCTTTGTATTGGAAATCTACTCTACTAAAATTCTAGGACCAATTTTTTTTTATTTAAAAACTATATTCCATACTACTGACTTAAAAATAAAAAGTTATTTTCTGATGTGAGCATAAAATCAATCCCTTTGGTTGAAAAACATCTTAATGAAATTTTAACTTTAAGAGCTCTATTAAGTGCTGTTGCTCATAAGCATCAGCACTTACTATCTGTATCCTACATATGAAATAAACTACACACTGACAAATGTCGATCTCCTGGCTGACAGAACATTCTCTAGGCCTGCATTTCAGAATCTGCTTCTACCTATTGTGGTCAGACAGCTCTTTTCTTACCAATTTGCTGCCAGTAGAATCTTAAGAATGACACAGTTAGGAGAAGCAAATGTAAGAAGGAATTTGTGCGGTGTCAGAGAAAAAGTGCTGAGAAGAAATAAAAGATGAGGACTGGAGAGACTAGTCAGTGCTTCATAGCCTGCACTGTTCTTACAGAAGACCCAAGTTGAATTTTCAACATCTGCCTCAGGCAGCTCAAAACTGCCCGTAACTAGATCCAGGGATCTGGTACCCTTCTGAACTCCTCCTACATGGACACAAATGCATGTGCACACAGAGGGGGGGGGAGGAGAGGGAGAAGGAGAGGGAGGAAGGGAGAGAGGGGGGGGAATAATTAAACTTTAAAAAGATGATGGTTTACAAAAAGGAAATAAAAAAAATGAATAAGTGGTCTATGTGATCCTACAACAGCAATCCTGTGTCCTGTAGTAATTTAGTATGGAGCAAACCATCTTCTGCTTCAATGTGGTATAAGAATGTTATCATTTTGCAAGTTAAATTATGTCCCTTCAAAAGATGTCTATTACTTAATCTTCATAACTATGAATGTTATCTTCCTGAAAGAGAGCACTTAGAGATGCAATTAAAACACAGGTTTGAGATGAGAGTATCCTCTTGAGTAAACTGATTGGACTCACTGTAATCCCAACAGTTCTTAGTTTGATACAAAAAAGGATTTAACAGAACAGAAAATTTCACATCAAAGAATTATAGGCAGCACCTTGCACCCAAAATATATGAGATCAGATGTATCCTGGAGCCCTCAGAGAGAATCTAGTGCTGATGAAATAACTCTTAGAACTCTGAGTCTTAGGAGTTTATGGCACGTCACAGTACAGATGACCTGAGACGCAGCAGAACTTTTATGAACCTCACCAAGATGCCATGGTCATATGTGACTAACCCAAATAAGTGCCATACCATACCAAAGCCCAGACCTAAAAAGGAGAATGACAGCAATCAGAGCAAGCAAAAGTAAACAGGCAGAATGGGGTTGTTATAAGTGGAAAGTGTGACTGACATCCCATCCAGAGTGGTGAGAGGCAATCAGCTTTCAGGGTGCACATGAACCTAAATTCAAAGCCCTTCATGTGTGAGCCACTGTCTTTCTACTTCTCACTAAAAAAATCTCAAGTTCAAAGATAAAGTTGTAGATTTTAAAATGATGACAAAGACCATTAACAGGCAACCCAACATAAGTGTCTGGCCTATGAGATATCCTTTGAAGTCACATGGGATGCATGTCTTGAGAAGTGTGCCTTGGTAGGAAGCCCTGCCTCTCATCCTATTGTGCTGCGATATCACCATGAATGTGTTGTCTGTTATGCTGTCAGTGCTACAGGCCACATTGCTCCAACACAACAGGCATCTGTCTTGGTCTTTCCTAGCCATAGATATAGGAAAGCAGGCATCATCCTCTGCCTCCATGCTGTCTACCACTACCATGACTTAGATTCCATTATTACTTTATACCTTAATAAGGAAATGTAAATATGCTGAGAAAAATCAACCATTTTATTTTATCATTGATATATCTTCTCTTTTTCTTTTCAGAACAAGATTCCCAAGTCTAATCTCTTTTATTTAGCTTTGTTTCCTATTATCTATAAAAGCTTGTAACCAAGCTCCCTAAACAAAGACAAACATTCATAATTTATTTTGGAGAATTTGAGCATAGTTCTTGAGACTATTTTCTGCCTCTTGGGGGAAACTGATAATATTTGGAGGACCCTGAAAAAAATTTAGGATTATGGTTAGTTCTGACTGGAGAATTCTGTTGTATCATCTCAGACAGCAGACTTGAAGCTGTAGATGCTAGGTCATTTGAGCCATTTTTATTGATATCTGGTCTTCTTGCTCTGAAAATACATAAACTTTTTTTAAAAAAAATCATACATATTAGTATTAATACAAATATAAACTATGTATTATGTGCAAGAAAATCAAAGTTTCTTGTTTTGTTGTTTTGTATCTGCACAGGTAAATACATCACATGTTTTATAGTTACTTTAGATCTACTTTCCCATGTCTGTAGTCAGGATTTCAGGGGTTCTTCCTTGATCAAACCTGTTTTTTTAACCCACAATAAATCCATACCTTCTCATTTTCTGTGGAAACAAAATCATAACCTCTTCTTTAAAGTAATATTTTTTTACTTAAATTTTAAAGTTAAGAAATTTTTAAATATTTAGGTTAGATTAACCTAAAAATTTATAATCAAATGTCTCTTAGCTGCTTTGTTCCTTCCTCAGCAGTTAAACAACTTAAAGACAGTATAACAATATACAGTATCCAGAGTCTCTGTGAATTTTCCATTTTTATGTGGCCTTTTAAAGACTTTACTTTATTATTTTAAAACTATATATTTCTTTTTTATGACTGTTTTTTATACCTTCTCTTTACTCTCCCAAGTCCATGTATATTTTTAAACATACTGCAAACTATATAGAGGGTTTTTCCATCTGAATCTATCTTTTCTGTATATATCTATACTTTTCTGACTACAAGAGTCTTTAAACTTGTGAGTGGTGTCACTAAGACTAAAACAGTGGCTTTGGTAGCTGGTTATACCCAGATTCTTGGTCTGTGAAAACTTAGCTTCATGCGAGAAGTACTGGCAGAAGCCATGTTTATGGCTCCAACTCTGGAAAGTTTGGGTTTAGGCTGCCACTGAGTAGCATGTCTCCTGTTGCTCATAAAGTCCACTTAAGTGTTTGGTAGCAGGACCTCCCAAAATAATCATCCACGGAGCCAGCACAAATCAGGGAGACTTGTCTTGAAGAAATTGTAACTCTACTTTTGACCAGCAAACAGAACCTACCCAAGAAAATTCTGCCACCAAGAAGCTGTAGGTCAAGTTTATTACTAACTAGGTTTTACACTTAAATTTATGTTTAGCCACACAATTTGATATCTTTTCTTAGTGCAACATCCTCATCTTACTTCCTCTGCTTCTGACTGGTGACTCCTGACTCCACCCTTTTTTGTCCCAGCATTCTTAGATGGATCACTCTGCCTATACTCTGCCTGGCTACTGACCAAAGATTTAGTAAACCAATTCAAATAATAATTCTTTACAGTGTACAAAATGAATAAGTGTTCTGGTATTGATGACTTACAGCTCAGCAAGGGAAAGAATGTAGGAAAAGAGGAAACATCTGTGGCAAAAAAAAAACTTCACGGTAGAGAGCCTAAAAAATGCTACTTCAGCCAGACAACTTTATCAGCAGGGAGAAATTGTTCTGACAAGTGGATATGACTAGGTTGTTAAGAATGACTGACACTTTCCTCTATGATTTCCCCCTAAACATAGACTCTATGTCTAATTTGAGAAAACTTTAGAGATTTCTATATTAGAAATTGTAGAACATATTTGACTAGTGTTCCTCCAAATACCACAATAACAAAAGCAAGGGAAAACAAATGGCCCAGTTTGCTTCCCTGTTGTTGTGTTAAAATATCAGGATCAAGAACAACTTGGGGAGAAAACGTTTATTTGGCTTATAGGTTACAGTCCACCATCAAACCCAAGGCAGGAACCAAAGCAGAATCCACAGAGGAACACTTCTTACTTACTGGCTTTCTCCAGACTCACAGTCAGCTGCCATTCTTATATAACCTGGGATCATCTACCTATGCACCAACAGTGGGCTGAGCCTGCTGCATTAATTTTCAGTCAAAGACATGCTCTCAGAGAGATGAATGCAATTCTTCAATTGATGTCACCTCTTCTCAGGTGTGTCAAGATGATAGCCAACATTAATAGTCAGGTCTGAGAAATTCATGCTTCATGAAGACTCTGACAAGACATAAATATGAAGTTATCAGGAGGTGAGCTTTGGAGGAAGATAATTAGGTCTTGAAAGGAGAACCCGTATGAATGGTATTAATAACCTTATAGAAGAGACTTTTATTACCTTGTGAAGAGGGCACAACTAAAGGAAAGCCATGCACATATTAGAAAGAAAACTCTTGCCAAACTTTCACCACATTTTAAGGACTACCTAGTTTCCAGAAATATTATAAATAATGTTTGCATTTTAAGCCACTCAGCTTGTGATAATCTGTTACAGCAGCCTAGAATGACTAATATACTCTCTGTATTGTCTGTTCACTTTTTGTGACTCTGCTGCAAAAAATTAAAATCTATTAAAAAATTTGACAAGCATCAGCAAGTAAGTAGGGAAAGTATTTCAAAGAGCAAAAATTTTATACAAGATCCATTTATATTCTGATTTCAGTTTGCTCAGTTGACCCCAGTTCAGAAACTACCTCGCTAAGGCTACTCAAATGACACAGGTATTGGCTTTATCTATTTACTAATCATATTCATGGAAGTGTCTTTTATCACCCATGAGACTGTCATAATGATTTTTTTTTTTTAAAAAAAAGCATGTTTTCTGTCAGAACATTCAATAGGGAGGAATTTTGATTTTGGTCTTGATTTAGAAAACCTTGGGGAAATTGCACAGGCAATAGGGGGACTTGAAACAAAAAAAGGAAATTAGTGTTTTTGTGTAATGACTGACATACACATATTCACATTTACTCATTTCTCATCAGTAGCTGTCTCATTTGAAATTCACTGCAGTGATAGAGAAGACTTCTCACAAAAAAAGTCCCATCCCATGCCAGACAGCAGAAGAATAGTTAATGATTTCTTATTGTAACTCCTTAGCCTTTGTCTTGAGATGGACAATGTAACATCACTTGGTATAAAGAAACAAAAAATTAATAATAAATAATATATAAATAACAGACCATTTGAAATAAATGAAGAGAGAACAGACAATGTAAATTTGGGGGGTCTAAATAATGACAGGATTGTTTTTATGTGTGTGCAGATAATATTTGTTACAAAATAGACTGCTTTGCTCATGAGAATCCTTGCTATTATTGAAATAGTACATAGTGACAGTGAGATTTGGAGTACTTAAAAACACATTTAAACCATCTCTCTCTCTCTCTCTCTATATATATATATATATACATATACACACACACACACACACATACATACATATATTCTATCTGTCTATCTACCTGTCACAGTAGAGAAAGGCAGAAAGGTAGAATTAAAAGAGTTGGGCAAATAGACAGTATGTTGTACTTAAACATACCCCCACTGACTGTGCATTCTGAAAATGGCAAACACAAGTATAAGCAATTGTGCCTTTGTCCCTTACATCTTTTCTTTGACAAGAAAGGAAGCCAGTTCCAACCCTTTGTAAAAATCATGTGAATGGAGGAGATGAGTGCTACTGATGCATGTGCACTATGTGCAGGCATTTGCTTGTGGAAAAAGATTTAATGTATCATGTCAGGAATATGTTAATCCTATAAAGTATTATCTGCAAAGACAAAGAATCATATCTAGCAAAAGCCTCCCTTATAAAATTATAAAACGCCTTATGTAGTAGCAATGCCAGGGCCATCTGAACATCACCATTAGCTTCATTGCTGCTAACAGATGGCATGTCTGAAGTAGGATAACTCCAGGAGAATTCTTTAAATGATTTAGTCACAAAGACATAAGGAATATTTAAGAACATGATGAAGCATAATGCTGAACCTTGGGGCCAGTCATACTGAGAGGTAATTATCACTCCCTGCCTGAAGGAGCACTTCATGGAGCTAGAGAGACAGGAATGTTTAGAGAGTGGTTAGTAACTCCAGGGAAGAATATGATCACTATAACAATAATATAAAAAGACCTGAGGGAATAAATATCCAGTTTCAATTTTCTTCTTTTCCCCAATCTCCTTCCAGTATTCTGTCAAACTGAGGCAAATTGGAAATTAGAAAGCCTTAAAGTATTGACAAAGATAGCTCTGTTACAGGGATTAACAATTTAATTACTTAAGGATGAACCCCTCTACCTTGATCAGCTTAGGACTCCTCCATCCTTCTTTCCTGGTAATCCTAGGAAGGATCTTTTAAAGAATCTAAATTATCATACGAGGAGGTGGAGGTATCTGAGCTTTGCTGAGGTACACTAAGTCAAGCTACTTCTTTCTGTTTAAAAACAAAACAAAAACAAAACCAGAATCTAATTTTTATTTCTGGCCCTGAATAGAAATCTAATATTTTAAGATTTCCAAAACATTACATATTACTGTCTGCTCATTTTTTAAAAGTTAATACAGCTAGATTTGTCAATTATCTGGCCAGGAGTCCAGCATCTATCCTTCCCATCAGCGATGTCCTAAGGCGTACAGAAGATCTACTGTTTCCTAATAAGATAAACTACTCATTATCCCCAGATGCCCATCTCTCAAGTCAGATACATACAATGCTTCCTTCCATCATGCAGCACTGCAGAGTCCATTTCTGTTACTGGGTCCAACCTTAGATAATATAAGTATTCCTACTTCTCTTATTTCCTTTTCTTTTGTATTCTGAAACTGCTTTTCGAGACTCATCCTCTCCCATGATATATTCTATCACATATCTCCATGTGCTGAGGATAGCAGTTCCGATATTCTAAGGTCAATAATACTGATAGTATTCTTGCACACCCTAGTTTAGCCAGTGAATGACACTAGTTGGATGACTGGTACCCCGACCTCAATTGCCTTCAAGAGTAAACCCCTACCTAGAAGAAAAACTAGCTCTATCACCTTCTCTGAAATAGTCCTGCACATATTTATTCTAAATTAACCTATCTAGTCATGGAGACACCTTTATCTCTCTTTTATTCTTACACTATTCTCCCTTCACCACTTGGCTGCTGGTTGTCCTCCATTGCAATAAATGTAGCTTTCTCTCCTAATTTCCATACCCTCTCCAAGTAGTTACCAAAATTCTCACTTTATCTGTCCTGGTTTGTTTGTTTGTTTCATCTAATAATATTGTTAGCAAGCTTCCTTTTGAGTCCATTTTGAAAGTATTCTGAGAACAGAAATGAAAACCCTAAATTTCATTGAGAACAGCTCCATTTCCCAGAGTGAAAAACACTGTGAATAGGGTGATGGTATGAATAGGAAAAACAAAATTTTAGATGATACTTTGAGTTGCAAGAATGCGCTGACATGCTCCAATCAAGCCAAGTTTAAATTAGAACTAAAACTAGAGACTTAGTCTCTGTCTCATTTCCATTTCATAGAAGTCTGGCGTGTTCCACTTTCAACATATTTTAACTTCAGGGTTTTCTCATGAATGACTGAAGAGAACCTGATAGGATCCTTGGGTCAACATGAAAAGGAAACATATATTCTATTATTCCCCAACTCTGATCAGTTACTGTCCTTTATTTTTTTATACTTTTATTTGAATTTATTTTGTCAATTAAATGTAGTTATATCATTTTATCCATTATTTTTCCCTCCAACTTGCCACTAACTTCACCCCTCCAATTTACAAGCTCGTTGTATGTACGTATATGTATAAACATGCACTACATACTGATAAGTTTATTTAGTGCTGTTCTTATGGTTGATAATTTAGATAACCAGTTAGGGGGTTCATCCCTAGAGACAATCGATCTCCTCTCAGTACTTTCTTGTAGTATTTTTATCTATGGATGAGGCCTCATGACCCTCCATATTAGCAGGTCAATTGGTGTTCTCATTGAAGTCTCTTTCAGGCAACCATGTTGTTGAGGTATCACAAGTGAAGCTTCCTTTTCATTTTTAGGAGACACAATCTTGCAGCATGCTCTTTGATCTTTTGTTCCTATAGATTTAATATCCCTACTCCTATTACATTTCCAGAAACTTAGGTGATATGGTTGTAGGTTGTAGTATAGATGTATCCAATAAGGCTAGGTGTGTCCTGCTCACTTGTTCTTTGCATTTTTACCCGTTATGGTTTTCTATAATGGTATCCTTCCATGTAAAGAGGAATGAAATTTCATTCCTACCAATGGAGGAATGAAAGATGTTTATCTGTGATATAAGGATGTGTAGTTAGAAGGCAGTTAGAAATTATACAAGTTTAGTAAGGTGATATCAGTAAGTTCTCACAAAATATGTATGGCCTCACTAGCCCTGGGTCGTTACCTAGGTTTCTAGTATCAGGCATGATTTCCCTCTTGTTGAGCAGCCTTAAATCCAAGTAGACAGCTATTGTCTCCTGTCAAGATATGTGTATGTCACCACTGTATTCTTGGGGCTAGCTTGCCATTCTGGTCATTGTTGTAGTTAACAGGCATCACAGGAAGATAGGAATGATGTGTTTCAATCCATCTCAAGAATAATTTATTTTCCCAAAATATATACATAGAATGTTTTCACTATCCACTTGATTTTTGATGAATATCTTGGCTATCTCTATTTCTCTACTATTGATAATAATGCAGGAAAAAAACATGATTACACATCTAAATTTAAAGTAGGATACAGAGTCCTTTGATACATGGTTAGAAGTGATATAGCTAGATTGTGTCATAGTTCTATTTTCTTTTTTAAAACATATTCATTTATTTATTTATTAAGGATTAAACATGAATGGCATATTCTTAACCAAATTAAACAAAAAAGGGATGACCTACTTCAATAAAACTAGAAATTGAAACACAAACATTATAACAGATATGAATGAAATTCTTGAAAATCATAAGGACATACACTATAAATTTGTTTCGATAAACTGAAGACTCTGAAAAAATTGGTGAGATTTTAGATAGCAAAATTAAACCTAAATTCAATGAATGATTTTAGCAAATGCATGGTTTGTAACTTTGAAATACTTAAAATACTAATAAAATACTCCACACTAAAAACAAAAAACAGGAATAACAAAAACAAACAAGAAAATATAAGCCTACTACAGAATTCTACTATAACTTAAAAAACTAAGACAAATACATATTATATTATGCCATAAAACTTAAAAAAATTAACCCAAGCCTTTAAAAGCTACAAAGCCAGGGAAACTATGATATAAAGCACAGTATTTATTTTTTCTTTTCTTAAAATTTTTATCATATATATATATATATATATATATATATATATATAAATTGTTTGGTGGTTTTACATCATGCACTCCATCAAACTCAGATATCAGACCTCTCAGTATCATGCCCACTCTTACGATCTCTCCATTTACAAAACCACCCATTCATGCTGCTCATTTGCTTACTAGAACATAATTAAACTCCCTATGGCCAGATGCTTAAAGAAAACAAGTCTTTCCTTACACACACCCCTCTAGAAAAGCCATCAATGCAGAAGTGAGACATTGTGTCATTTAGCTATGCTCTGGTCTTGGGTTCTTGAGTACAATGACGTCTCTCTCTTTTTATATATTTTTTAAAGTCCTCAAATGATTGAGCACATCCCCTGATTCTCTTTCTGGGATTGTGATACCTCTCTCAGATAGTCTCCAAATCCATCCATTTGCCTGCAAATTTTAGGATATCATTTTTTTCTTACTGCTGAGTAGTACTCCACTGTGTATATGTACCACAGTTTGTTAATCCATTCTTCAGTTGAGGGGCATCTAGGTTATTTCCAGGTTCTTGCTATTATGAATAATGCTGCTATGAACATAGTTGAGCTAATGCTTTTGGGGTGGGAATGTGCATCTTTAGGGTATATGCCTAAGAGTGGTAATACTGGATCCTTGGAGAGACTGATTCCCAGTTTTCTGAGAAACTGCCATACACCATACCAAAGTGGATGAACAAGTTTATACTCCCATCAACAATGGAGGAGTGTTCCCCTTGCTCCACATTCTCTCCAGCATAGGCTGTCATCTGTATTTTTATTCTTGGCCATTCTGACAGGTGTAAGGTGGTATCTCAAAGTTGTTTTGATTTGCATATCTTTGATGGCTAAAGATGTTGAACACTTTTTCATGTGTCTTTCAGACATTTTTAATTCTTCTGCTGAGAAGTCCCTTTTTAGTTCTGAACCCCATTTTTTAATTGGGTTTTAAGGGGTTTGGGCTCTAGTTATTTGAGTTCCCTATGTATTTTAAAGATGACTTGTTGGGTTGGTAAAAATCTTTTCCCACTCTGTAAGCTATCGTTTTGTTTTATTGACTGTGTCCTTGGCTTTGCAAAGCTTCTCAGTTTCAGGAGGTCTCACTTATTGATTATAGTTTTTAGTGTTTGTGCTACAGGTGTTATAATTAGGAAGTAGCCACCTGTGCAAATGCATTGGAGGTTATTTCCCACTTTCTTTTCTATCAATTTCAGTGTAGCTGGGTTTATGTTGAGGTATTTGATCCACTTGGATTTAAGTTTTGTGCAAGGTGATAAGTTTGGATATATTTTCCTTTTTCTACACACTGCCATCCAGTTATGCCAACACTATTTGTTGAAGATACTTTCTTTTTGCCATTGAATATATTTGGTCTCTTTGTCAAAAATCAGGTGTTCATAGATGTGTGGGTTAATGTCTGGGTCTTTAGTTCAGTTCCATTGATCTACAAGTCTGTTTTTAGTCAATACCAAGATGTTTTTACTATTGTTGCTCTATAGTATAACTTGAAGTTGTGGATGGTGATGCCTCCTGAAGTTCTTTTGTTGAGCAAAATTGTTTTGGCAATCCTGGCTTTCCTGTTACTCCAAATGAAATCGAGTATTGTTCTTTCAAAGTCTGTAAAAAATTGTGTTGGGATTTTGATGGAAATTGCATTGAATCTGTGGATTGCTTTTGGCAAGATTGCCATTTTCACTATGTTGATCCTACCTATCCAGGAACATAGGAGATCTTTCCATTTTCTTATGTCCTCTTCAATTTCTTTCAGGGATTTAAAATTTTTGTCAAGCATATCTGATACTTCTTTGGTTATAGTTGCACCAAGGTATTTAATGCTATTTGCAGCTATTATAAAAGGTGATGTTTCCCATATTTCTTTTTCAGTTCTTTTATTTTTGGTATATAAGAGAGCTACTAATTTCTTTGAGTTAATCTTGTATTCTGCTACATTACTGAAGGTGTTTATTAGTTGTAGAAGTTCTCTGCTAGAATTTTGTGGGTCACTTATTTATACAATCATGTCATCTGCAAATAGACATATTTTGACCTCTTCTTTTCCAGTTTGTATCCCCTTAATCTCCTTTTATTCTCTTATTGCTTTAGCTAAAACTTCAAGAACTATGTTGAATAGTTAAGGGGAAAGGGGACTGCCTTGTCTAGTTCCTGATTTTAGTGAGTTTGCTTTTAGTTTTTCTCCATTTAGTTTGATGTTGGCCATTGGCCTTTTGTAAATCATCTTTATTATTTAGGTGTTTTCCCTGTATTCCTGCTCTCTCCAGAACTTTTATCATGAAGGCATGTTGGATTTTGTTGAAGGCTTTTTCAGCATCTAAAGAAATGATCATGTGGTTTTTGTCCCTTCAATTTGTTTATATGATGGATAACATTTACAGTTTTCTGTATGTTGAACCATCCCTGCATTTCTGGGATGAAGCCTACTTGATCGTGGTGAATGATATTATTTTATATCTTGTTGTATATTGTTTGCCAGAATTTTGGTGAAAATTTTGCAACAATGTTCATGAGAGAAATTGGTCTGTAATCCTCTTTCTTTGTTGTGTCTTTGTGTGTCTTAGGCATTAGGGTAACTGTGGCCTCATAAAAAGTATTTGGCAGTATTCCTTCAGTTTCTACTGTATGGAGCACTTTGAGGTGTCTTGGTATTAGCTCTTCTTTGAATATATGGTATAACTCTGCATTGAAACCATCTGGGCCTGGGTTTGTTTTTTTGTTTTTTTTTTTTTTTATCTGAGAGACTTTTAATGACAGCTTCAATTTTTTTTGGTGTTATGAGTCTGTTTAGGTATTTAATCTGATCTTGTTTTAAGTTTGGTAAATTGTACCTTTCCAAAAAGCTGTCCATTTCTTCTAGGTTTTCCATTTTTGTGGAACATAGATTTTCAAAGTATGATCTGATAATTCTCTTGATTTCCTGGGGTCTGATATTATGTCCCCCTTTTCATTTTTGATTTTGTTGTTTGGATATTCTCTCTCTGCTTTTTTGGTTAGTTTGGATAAGAGTTTATCTATATTGTGGACTTTCTCAAAGAACCACCTCTTATATTGAATTTTTATTGTTCTTTTTGTTTCAAATGTGTTGATTTCACCTCTAAATTTGATTATTTCCTGCCATCTACTCCTTCTAGGTGAGTTTGCTTCTAATTGTTCTAGGACCCTCAGTTCTGCTGATAGTTCTTTTGTGTGGGATTTCTCTAGTCTTTTCATGTAGGCATCTAATTGTGGAAGTGCTATGAAATTTCCTCTTATGACTGCTTTCATTGTGTCCCATAAGTTTGGTTATGTCGTGGATTCATTTTCGTTGAATTCTAGGAAGTCTTTGATTTCTTCCTTAGTTTCTTCCTTGACCCACAGGTGGTTCACTTGAGTGGTGCTTAATTTCCATGAGATGGACAGCTTTCTATGATTCTTGATGTTGTTGAACTCTAACTTTAGACCCTAGTGATCTGAAATGGTGCAAGGTATTATACACATTTTTTGGTACCTGTTGATATTTGCTTTATGACCTAGCATGTGATCAATTTTAGAGAAAGTTCCATGGGGTGCTGAGAAATATGTATATTCCTTTTTGTTTTGGTGGAGAGTTCAGTATATATCTACTAAGTCCATTTAAATCATAACTTCTGCTAGATCCCTTATTTCTCTGTTGAGTTTCTGTCTTGTTGACCTATCCAAGGGTAAATGGGGGTACTGATCTTTCCCACTATTAGTGTGTGAGGTTGATATGGGGTTTAAGCTTTAGAAGTGTTTCTTTTACATATGTAAGTGTCCTTGTGTTGGGGACATAGATATTCAGGATTGAGACTTCATCTTGGTGAATTTTTCCTAAGATGAATAAGTGGTGACTTTTCTGGTCTCTTTTTATTGATTTTAGTTTAAAGTCTATTTTGTTAGATATTAGAATAGCTACACCAGCTTGTTTCTTAGGGCCATTTGATTAGAAAGTCTTTTCCCAACCCTTTACTCTGAGCCTTTGTCTGTCTTTAAGTTTGAGGTGCATTTCTTGGATGCAGCAGAAAGATGGTTTCTGTTTTTGTATACATTGTGTTAGGTTGTGTCTTTTTATAGGTGAATTGAGTCCATTGATATTAAGGAATATTAATTACCAATGATTAATATTTCCCATCATTTTTCATAGTGGCTTGCATTTCCTTTTTTGGGGCTTCTTCTGTGGACTTATCAGTTGTCTGTAGTTACATGGGCATTTCTGGTTTCCATAGGTTGGATTTTTCCTCTAGGGCTCTTTGCAGGGCAGGGGCTGTGGTTAGATATTGTTCAAATCTGGTTATGTTGTGAAATATCTTGTTTAGTCCATCCATGTTGATTGACAGTTTTGCTGGGTACAGTATTCTAGGTTGGCATTCATGCACTTTTAGTGTCTGTATAATGTCTGACTAGGACCTTCTTGCTTTCATTGTTTCCATTGAATAGTCAGGTGTTATTCTGATGGTTCTCCCTTTGTAGGTGATTTGACCATTTTCCTTTGCAGTTCTTAGTATTTTTTCTCTATTCTGTAGGTTTAGAGGCTTGATTATTTATTATATGGCAAGCAGTCTTTTTTGTGGGTCTAGTTTATTTGGTGTTCTGTAGGCTTCCTGTATATTTATAGGCATTTCCTTCTTTAGGTAGGGGAAATTTTCTTCTATGATTTTGTTGAATATATTTTCTGTGCCTTTGAGCTGGCACAGAAATTCATCTCCTTCTTCTATTCCAATTATTCTCAGCCTTGGTTTTTTCATGGTATCTCAAATTTCCTGGGCTTTTTGTGCTATGACTTTTTTGGTTTTAATGTTTTCTTTAACTGATTTATCTATTATCACTATTGAGTCTTCCACCCCAGAGATTCTCTCTTCCATTTCGTGGATTTTGTTGACTATGCTTGAATCTGTAGTTCAGGTCATTTTTTTCAGGTTTTCCATTTCTTCTTTTTTTAAGATTACTACACATATATTTACTTTGTGTCCAGCTTTCCCTCTGAATTTTTTTCCATCCCTGTATATCCTTATTCAAGGTCCCTTCCCCCTCCTGCCACATCAGGTCATTTTTTTCTTCTCCACAACTCCCCATCCTCTCCCTGGGCAGGTAGCAGACAGTCCTATGGAGACTGAACTAAGCATTATTGGGTCAGGTTTTCCATTTCTAGTTTTCTTTCGGTTTATGCCTTTTCTGTTGCTTCCATTTTGGTTTTTAATTCTTGACAAATTCCTTTCACCTGTTTGTTTACTTTTTCTTGGTTTTCTTTATTTTCTTTCAGGGATTTATTTATCTCTTCTAATTTTTTGTTTGAATTTTCTTCTGTGCCTTTAAGGGAGTTTTTTATATCCTCTTTTAAGGTTTCTATTAGTTTCTTAAAGCTGTTTTTATGGTCATTTTCTTCCGTTCCCTCTTCAATGTTATTTTCCAGTCTTGCTACTTGCTTCTTCTGGTGATGTCTTGTTGACCTTTGTATTATTGTATGTATTCTTGCACTGCTGTCTGCCCATTGTTTCTCCAATTCTCTCTTGATTAGTTCTTGGTCAGGTCCTAATGAGTTGTTGGTCTGAGGGCTCTTAAGGCTCTTATTTAGTTATGTGCTCAGAGGGTGGGCTGTTCTCCTGTTATGCCAGCAGTCACCTCTTTACCTCTCACCCCTCAGCTGTGTGTCCAGGGACTTGGCTGTTCCCCCACTGCTATTACAGCAGCCATGGACAGGGTGGGCTGTGCTCCAAGCTGAAGCCAAGAAGCCGTCTCAGGGCCTGTGTTCAGGTGGCAGAAGTCACCTTCTAACCCTGACCTCTCATCTGTGTTTTTAGGAACTCCTCTGCTTCCTTGTTGCTATTATGCCAATCCTTCTCTGTGCAGACTGTGCTCCCTGCTGAAGCTGAGTTTCTTACCTCTGAGGCATGTGCTCAGGATCAAGGGATCCAGCTGTTCCCCCACTGCTACTTTCCCAGCTGTATTCTGGGCAGACAGTGGTCTGTACTACAGCAGTGGAGTGGGCATTAAGGGCCCGGGTTCAGGCTCTATTTTCAACTTTAAAAAACATATATAATGTGTGTGTTTTACTCATATTTAGAAATAAATGTGTATAGTTGTACTCTGCAGTACATGTTTACCACTAGAGATGAGCACCAGAAATCTTTTCCAATCTCTCTCTCTCTCTCTCTCTCTCTCTCTCTCTCTCTCTCTCTCCTGTTTATATATTTGAAATAATATCACTTACTGAAGCTGGTAGACTAACTGGTCCGCGAGACTCTGGGATGCTCTCCATGCATTGGATGACAGACAAATACAGTTATATTCACCCTGTACTGGGTGCTTTGATCCAAAGTCAGGTCCTCATGACTTGTGCATCAAGTAATTTATCTATTGAGCATCTCAAGATTGTATTATTTTTTTAGGAATTTTCATCCTGATTTCCATAGTAGATGAGCTAGGTCATATGCTCATTTCAGTGTATAATAAATGGTGCCTCTTTCTTCATATGTTTGTTATCTTTTGTGCTAAAGAAGTGGGGAAAGGCAACATGATACATGGGACATATAGAAGTTAATGGGGATGGGGGTGTAAGAGGATTAGAAGTAAAATGCTAAGATGAAGGGGCTGAAAACAAAACAAGTTTTATTTAAAAAATGATACTCTATAGTATATGTGTTAATTAACAGTAAATGAGATAAATTTTTTAAACAAAAAGTAAGAAATAAATTAGAAGCAACCTCACGTTGGAGAGGGTAAAATAGTAAGTTCATATTATAGGAGGACATGTGGGCTATAAGCTATTTTTGTGGTAATTGTAGAAAATACAGAATATCAATTCCTAAAAGATCATGCTTAACTAAAAGCATGAGTTTTTAAAGTGTGCATTGATATTAGTCAGAGAATAAAGTTGAGAGCCACCTGAAAAAATGAACAACAGAAAATATTTAGAAAATACTGAATTACAGATGCATCTGCTAAGACATAATAGATGAAGGTTCTTTTGGAGTATACAAAGGAGATAAAGCCCAGATAGAGCACTTGGCCTCTAGGGGTCTGGAGAAGCTCAGAATCAGGAAGACCAGATGTACCAGAAGGGTGTGAGATTGCAAACAGATGACTTAACATCCAATTTTTTCCAAGTAATTCTGTCAGAAAAGTCATCTAACTTTCTCATTTATGTGTCTGGTTAGAAAGATTGGAATCACTTCAGCAAATCAAGCAGCTGTAGAACAATGCTGCAAGAAAGAAAACCAAAGGCTAGGACATGGACACTGTCATCACAAAATTGGCATATTGAACTTGCAGGCATAAAACATAAACATGGCATGAAGACTTTAACATTGCTACAAAGAAACAATGTCATATCAATATGCTGTTAATATAATGCCGGGAGTTAAAAGAATATAGAGAAAAATCATATCTCAATACTTGTAGAAGACTATTTGTCAAAATATTAATATTCTTCATGATGAAAACCTCAACTAATCAGTAATAGACCAAGATCTTTTAATTCAGATAAAGGAGACCAATGATGGAACCTTAGCAAGTACCATACTGTATGTTGAGACACAATACTTTAGCACTGTGATTGCAGAGAAGGTGAGTCCATCTGTTCTCATTGCTTCTAGACAGTATTGTTGAAATCTTTCTACAATAAAATCTCTAGGAATCAGAGTCTTCACAGATGAATTAATAAAGCATTCAACAAAACAATGACTCCAGCCTCACACAGCACTTTCAGAAGACTGACAATGAAGTCTTAACACATTCAATGTCAGATATGGTTGCACATGACTTTAAGACATGATCATTGGGAGGCTGGGGCAAGAGCATTAAAAGGTCAAGGCAAACCTCAGCAAGATAGTCAGATTCTATCAAAATTCTTCAAAGATCTATAGGTGGCAGTTGAACATGCAAAAGACTCAGGGTTCAATTCCAGAAACTGCAAAATTAAATAAATGCATAAAATTACTATTAACAAACTGAATTCAAGCATATATATGCAACACATATGACCTATTCACTATTATCCAAGGAAGTCAAGGAGAGTTTTAAGACACTCAAATTGACAAATACTGTATTAATGGCCTATATAACTACAAAGGTGACTGTGAAAGTTATTACTAAGTAAAATAAAATTGAGAATGTTTGTACTTATAATTACATTTATATGAAATTTTAGGAAACATAGAAATCTCTAATACCAAAAATCCAGTTTACTGGATTCCAAAGGAATAGACTATTACGACCAGGAAAGCTGGACTCTGAAAGGAATAATGAACACTTGAGACATAGGAGATGTAAGTTTTGGTGATAGATTTATAGGTAAACGTATATGCCAAAATTTTTTTAAATCTATGATAAATATTATGTAAAAATCATATCCTAAAATTTGTTTATCTTTATTTTTTATTTTAAAAAGTTTTTTCTTATACCCACCACTGCTCCCTCTCCCTCCACTCCTCACGGTCCTCCCTCAGCCTCCTCCAAACCCAGCTCCTCATCCATTTCCCAGGAAGGGCAAGAAATCCCAAGGTGAGTCATATAGATCTGACATATACAGTTGAGGTAGGTCTGAGTACCTCTTTTCAGTACCAAGATTAAGTAAGGTGTTCCTCTGTAGGAAATGAACTCTGAGATGTCAGTTCATACACGAGAAATAAGCTCCTTTCTTACTGCAAGAGGCTCCACAAAGTGTCCATGCTCTTTTGGAGAATTTAGTTCCTTTACATAAAAGTTTCTTAGCTGTTATTTCAGAGTTAGTAAGTTCCCAGTGACTTGGGTTAGTCAACTCTATGAGTCTCCACCTTATGAACCTGATCCTTTTGTTCATATATTCTCTCCTCTCTCCTTTTCAGCTTGACTGGGAACTTGACTTAGTGCCTAGTTATGGATCTTTGCTTCTGCCTCTATCAATTGCTGGATGAAGGTTCTACAATGACAATTAGAGTGGACATTCATTTGATTATAGAAGACCTGTTTAGGCATCCTCTCCACTATTGCCTGAAGTCCTAGCTAGGGATATCTCCTCGTGAGTTCTTGGATGTTTCCTTAGCACCAAGTTTTTCCCTAACCCCATAATGGCTCCCTCTATCAAGTATCTATTTCTTTGTTCTCCCTCTCTGTTGCTCTTCTCACTCCACTATCTCCTTCTCCATGATATCTTCCCACTTCCCCTGGCTTCCCTATATGATCCCAATTTACTCAGGAGAACTTCCCTATTTCCCCTTTCCAGTGGGATCCAAGAATGTCTCTCTTAAGTTCCTCCTGCTACCTACCTGCTCTGGGATTGTGGACTATAGCCTAGTTATTGTTTGCTTTATGTCTAAAGTCCACTTATGAGTGAGTACATAACATGTCTATCTTTCTAGGTCTGTATTAGCTCACTCAGAATGATACAGATACTCCAGATCAGCTTAGGGGAATCAAGGTTTTACTAGATTCTGGCTATTTCAAATAATACTGCTATGAACATAGTTGAGCTAATGCCCTTGGAACCATTTGGGTATATGCTCAATAGTAGTATTGATGGATCATTGGGTAGATTAATTCCCAGTTTTCTGAGGAACCACCATATTGATTTCCAAAGTGGCTGCAAAAGTTTACATTTCCACTAGCAATGGAAGAGTGTTTCCTTTGCTCCACCTTCCCTCTAGCATAGGTTGACATCCCTGTTTTTGGTCTTAGACATTCTGACAGGTATAAGGTGGCATCTCAAAGTTCTTTTGATTTGCATTTCTCTGATGGCTAAGGATGATGAGCACTTTTTCATGTGCCTTTCAGCCATTTTAAATTCTTCTGTTGAGAATTCCTTTTAACTCAGAACCCTATTTTTAAAATTGAATTATTTGGGTTTTTTAAACTCTTTCTTGAGTTCTCTATATATTTTAGAGAACAGTTCTCTATCAGATGTAGGGTTGTTGAAGATCTTTATTCATTCTTTACACTGTCATTTTGTCTAATTGACTGTGTCCTTTGCCTTATAGAAGCTTCTCAGTATTAGGTAATAAATCTTCCCATTTATTAATTTGTTTTTCTTAGTGTCTGTGCTACTAGTGTTATATTTAGGAAGTGTTTGCCTATGCCAATCCATACAAGGCTATTTCCCGCTTTCTTTTCTATAAAGTTTAGTGTAACTGGGTTTATGTTGAGGTCGTTGATCCACTTGGACTTGAGTTTTATGCAGATAGGGATCTATTTGTATTCTTGTATTCTTGTACATATCTCCATCCAGTTATGCCAGCACCATTTGTTAAAGATGCTTAGATGCTTTTTTCCATTCTATATTTTTAGCCTCTTTGTCAAAAATCAGGTTTTATAGGTGTGTGGATTAATCTTGGGGTCTTTGATTTGATTCTATTGCTCCACAAGTCTGTTTTTATGCCAGTACCAGGCTGTTTTTATTACTATAACTTTATAGTATAGTTCGAAGTCAGGGATGGTGATGATTTCTAAAGTTTTATTATTGAACAGGGTTGTCCTTTTTTTGCAATCCTGTTTTTTGTTTATTTTTGCTTTTCTATATGAAGTTGAGTATTGTTCTTTCAAGGTTTGGGAAAAATTGTTTTGGAATTTTGATGAGGATTGCATTGAATCTATACATTGCTTTTGGTTAATATTGCCATTTTTACTCTGTTCATTCTACCTAGCCAAGAGCATGAGAGTTCTTTCCATTTTCTGTTATTATCTTTAAATTTTTTCTTCAATGTCTTAAATTTCTTGTCATACATTCCTTAGGTTACAGTTACACCAAGATATTTGATGTTATTTTCAGCTATTGTAAGGGTAATGTTATCCTGATTTCTTTTACTCTCCTCTTATTATTTGTCTATAGGAGGGCTATTGATTTTTTTTTTTTAGTTAATTTTGTATCCTGCTACATTGCTAAAGGTGTTTATTAGCCACAGAAGTTCCGTGGTAGAACTTTTGAGGTTACTTACATTTGCAAATAATGGTAGTTTCACGTCTTCCTTTCCTATTTGTATGTCCTTGATCTCCTTTTGTTTTCTTATTGCCTTAGCTAAAACTTCAAGAACTATAGTGAATAGATATGGAGAGAGTGGACAGCCTTGGCTTGTTCCTGATTATAGTGGGATTGCTTTGAGTTTCTCTCCATTTAGTTTGATGTTGGCTGTCAGCTTGCTGCATATTGCCTTTATTATGTTTAGGCATTTTTTCTGTATTCCTGGTCTCTCCAGGGCTTTTATCATGAAGGAGTGTTGGATTTTGTCAAAGGCTTTTTCAGCTTCTAATTTGATGAACATGTATTTTTTTTCTTTCAAGTTGTTTATATCATGTGCTCTAGAATTTGTTTTTTGAAACACAGTAAATTATACAGGCATTGGTGTATAGAACTATGACACACCATGTACACATATCTAGCAAAGGATTTGAAATTAAAATATATTCAATATATTAAAAAATAATATTTAGAGCTGATTCAGTGGATAAATTGTTTGCCAGGAAAGCTTGAAGATGCTGAGTTTTGAATCAACATCTCCTATATTTAACTAGGTGTGGAGGCACATATTGGTAGCCCTTGGATGGAGCCTGGGAGAGGAAATGAAGATTCCCTAGGTTTGCTCAACAGCCAATCTAGCAGAAGTAGGGTGCTCCAGTTCAGTGATAAACCTTGTCTGAGAAACAAAGGTGGAAAATGACAGAAAAGGTACTCCATTGATCTCCATCCCCTACAGGTATACTCAGCCGTATACCATACCCACACTCACCCACACACACACACACACACACACACACACACACACACACACTCATACACACCCCAAAAATGAATAAAAATTAAAAATATATTTAAATTGATGAAATATTTAAATACATATTTTACAGACAAGGTATATTAATAACCAATAAGCAAGCAAAAATTGTTAAAATATTTTAATTTTTACATAATTACAAATTAAGAGGTACAATTGATTTGGTATTCATTCACTATAATGGCTTCAATTTTTTAAAAACTTCCATTAATCAAATTCTGGCAATTATAAGGAGGTACTAGGGATCTCACATATGGCTACCAGAAATATAAAATAGTAATTATTTTACAAAATTGTATAAAACTGCCTACTAAAGCTATACTCTCTATCATAGTTTGCTTCTCTGTGTACAATAAAATAACCTAACAAAAGTACCTCATGAGAAATTTTTTTTTGGTTTACAATTTTAGTTAAACTAAGTAAACAGCTTATCATTTTTGAGAAGTCAAGACAGAAGGAACCTGAATGTACAGGTTATATTATATCCACACCTAAGAGTATAAAACAATGAGTTAATGCATTCATGCTTAGCTCAGTTTCTTCACTCTCATACTGGTCAGGAACCCCAGACTATGCAATGGAGCCACCCACAATGGACAAGTCTTCCCACTTCAGTTAATATAATCAAAATGACGTATGGGCAGTAGGAAAAAAAAAACAAAGTTGTGGTGGAAATGTTCTCTGTATAATGTAAATAAAGTAACTGATTTGACCTATGTACAGCACCATAGAAGTGGGTGGAGAATCAGAGGGCAGGCAGGTAGGAAAGGGTGGAGTTAGTCAGTCTCCATCCAGTCCCTGAAGAAGACAGACATGTAAGAACACAGGTGAGCCGTGGACTAGCCACGTGGTGGGAAGGTTAATAGAAATGGGTTGAATTAAGATGAAAGAGCTAGCTAGTAATGTGCTTGAGACATGAACCAAACAGTATGAAGTAATATAAGTGTCTGATTCATTTCTTTGGAGGACAAAAGCTGCCACACGGACCAGGTTACAAACCTCTGCCACGGGCCCGGCAGGTTGAAACCTCCGGCCCCAAACGGGCCAGGAAACTTCCTACAACACAAAGTACTTAAGATCTTGGGTGTATGTGTTACTGACATAGGTACTAACCTCAGACCTATTAGAAAATGGCCTGGGGTGAGGCTCAGAAAGAAATGGAAATCTTTCCCTTATGTCCATTCATGTCTATTAAAGTGTGTGTGCAGACAATGCCCATAGTTGTTTTCTCCTCCATGATATGTATGACCTGAAGACTGCTTCCTCACAGAGACTGCTCCTACTTCGATGAGTTAAACCTGCCTCTTTGACCCAGCTGTGTACCCTGAACTTGCTTGCATTTTATCACCATATAATAACCCCAGTTCCTTGTTGAGCTGTGTACAATGACCCTCTGTCAACTCTACACACTAAACACAATAAGCCTCCAGGGTTTTGTTGTTTCTTCATCACAGGGCCCAGATTGCTCAATCCCAGCTTTCTCTGTGTGTATGTACTTGTCTTTCCTTATTCACTTTACTACACCAGTCAAATCAGTTCTTCAAATTATGCTGGACATCCCTCCAATACCCCCACAGATGTGCCTATAGGCCAACCCACTCTAAACAATGCTCTGTTGAAAGTTTTCTTCCAGGTGATTCTATATTATGCCAAGCTGACAATTAAAACTAATATTATGCTCATTATGGTAAAACTGACTTCTACAAAATAGAAAGTAGAATATATCATGAATTTATTTTCACTGACATTAGGCCCTCTCCCCAGAAGAACTGAGCCTTTGTACTATGTTAAGAGAGAGCATTTATGGAGACTGTTGACTCCAACCCCACTTGATCCTATCTCAACAAGTAAAGGATTTTCCAGACACAGAGTTTTGCTTTTCTTCCCTGTAGTCAACGTCAGGAAGTTGGCTGAAAATATGTCCTAACAAAATAAGAAAGTAATCAACAAGAATAGAAATTCTACATCTAAAGGTAGTAAATGCAACACCAGAAATAAAAGGAGAATCCTCTAATTGAGGTAAGTGGGTACACGGCCACAGACTGGGGATAAGAAGTGCCAAGGCAGAGGACCGGGGAAGGTAGTAGTTGGAGGCATTTCCTTTAGAACAAGCCAAGGAAGTGCAAACATTAATTGTGTGTGTAATAGGAAGGCAGCGGACCTTAGTGTGGGAACACAGGAAGGCAGGGATCTTAGAAGACTGTGGGAACACAAGCCCTGCAAATGACAACATCCAGAAAGGAGACACTGGGCTAAGGAGGAGAGCTTATGACATAAGAAACAGTAAAAACTTGGGAGAGTTTTGAATACCATTTTAAATAAGTTTTCTTCTTAAATTTTAGATGGTTCATCTAGAATCTGATGTTTCTTTTTGTAAGATTCCTGAAATTTACCAGATACTTGATTTCTAAGTTAACTTCTTTTTTTTGCATAAATCATGAAAAAGTTTATATCTTCTTACTAAGACTATTATTTTATGCAAAGTATCATACTACTGCTATATTCTTATGTTTATTTGCCATAGTATTTCTCAGTAGTAGAATTTAAATGGTTTTAAAAAATGTACAGATAATATACATGCTAATATTTTTTAAGGCTCAATATGTTTATAGCCAGAAGCATCATTTCTCCAGACATAATCAAGAAAAGATAATTGAATCTTCTATTCTAAAGTGCTAATAGAATCTTCTCAGAATCTTGGGAAACATGAAATACTCCAAGACTATTTGAAGTGATTTTTTTTTTTTTTTTAGCAGGGGAGCTTCAGCTAGAATCAAGGGCACCAGCTGTTCAGTGTCTTTGCACTGCACCCCAGAAACCTGGCATTTGCCCTGGAGGCCATGGCTTCTATTCTCTCTTGTTCCTCATGCCCTTCACTAGGGAAAATTGTTATGGCCATCAAGCAATCATTGTACTTGGTTCTGGAAAAGCAACTGCTGGGTGCATTTACTTTTAACCTCAGTGGACCTGACAGGGCTGTAAATAGCTAGGAAGGAACAGATGCAAAGCTTTTCAGCTCCTTCCCCTAATGGTATTAGATGAAAATAAGGATGCTTCATCTCAGCCAGGATGGTGGCTATCACAGAGAAATCTGACAGGGAATGTTGGGGAGGATGTGACGAAAGGGGAACCCAAATTCACTGTTGGTTGGAGTGCAAATTAATACAACTTGTTTTGAAGTTCCTCAAAATATTGAAATATAACCCAGCTATTCTACTCTTGGGCACATACCCAGGGAACTCCATACCCTAGCACACAGATACTTCACATTCATGTTTCCTGCTGCTCTGTTTATGACAGCAAGGAAATACAAACAACACAGATCTTCATCAACAAATAAATGCATAACGAAAATCTGATACATACATAAAATGGACTATTATTCAGTTCTAAACAAATATAAGATCAGGACAATGGCTAGACTCAGGATGCATCTTAAGTGAGGTCATGCTATTTCAGAAAGAAAAAAATACATGCCCACTCATAAGCAGATGCAAGCCTTCACTGTGTGCAAGTACCTATGAAAGAATCTGCAAAGGTTATATAGAGAATGCCATTAGAAAAGAGGACGAGAAGTACTATTTTGTGATGAAGAAGGACAGAATGCAGGTAAGAACAGAAGTAGAGAAAGGATTTGAAGTTAATTGTTTTTCTAGTAGCTACTCTATTCTTTGTGTGGTGGTCAGGTAAATTGGAATAGAATTGATAGTCAAAGTGTAAAGTGACTTCAGAAATACTATTCCAACTGCACAGACTTCACTGACATATACTGGGATTTGGGGACTAAACAAATATTCTACTTAAGTACTGTTTATTTTCTGACAACTTGACACAAGCTAGGATCGTCTAAAAAGAAGGAACCTAAAATGAGAAAATGCCACCATCAGATCAAATTTTAGGACAATCTATAGGGCATTTTCATGATTGATGATTGATGCGGGAGTGACAAGTGCCCTGGGTGGGACCATCCCCTAGGCTGGTGGCCCTAAGTTGAGTGTAAGAATAAAAGGCTAAGCAAGTCCTGGGGGAGCATGACAGCAAGCAGTCTTCCTCCAAGGCCTCTCTCTGCTCCAATCCCTGTTTGACTTCCTACCTTGGCTTCCCTCAGTGATGGAGTATAATCAGCATACTCCTCTCAAGATGCTTTTGGTCCTGACTTTTACCATAGCAACAGAAACCTAATTAATCATAGTCTTTGAGTGCCTACTTTTATCCAGCTGTTAGGGGTGTGTGCCTGCGCGTGCGCGCGCATGTGTGTATATGTGTATGTGTGTGTGTGTGTGTGTGTGTGTGTGTGTGTGTGTGTGTGTTCATTAAAATAAAGTAATTTTTTTTTAATCTAAAGAAGGAGGAGAAAATCTTTACTGATTTCAGTGTAAGCCGGAATCAGGAAAGGATGAAAGAGGATGTCATGGACAGCCTTTATTCATTTGATCAGCAGTTTCAATCTTTTATTTAACAGCAATTAGGTTTTTATTATATTGAAGTTTTTGTTTGTTTGTTTTTAAACCAGTTCCTGTCTCTGACTTTAGGTATGTACAGTTAACAAGGTAAACTTGTTTTTATGAATTGGAATTGTGCTATTTTTTTCCACTTTGCAATTTGATTAGTAGGAATCAATAAAGCCAAATATGAAATGAAAATTGTGTACAGGTCTATAAGCCAGCCACAAGGGAGGTTGAAGCAGTAAGATTGCCACAACATGTCCGGTGAGGCCTTGCATTTGCATCCTTTCCATTATTCTTTATAATAAATGGTCTGCTCCAAGTTTTGGGAGCTGCTCAAACAGATCAATGAGGGGTTTGAATTGAAGGAGCCCCAATCAATAACGAATGTTAGAACTAGAAAAAAAAATTACCTGGATGTTTACCTGGAATCTGAATTGATGGAGGCAGCTTTTGGGTTATCACCAGGTGAACAGTATCAAAGCTGACTTGACTTATAGGACACTCAGCTGATTCCCACTGATTTGGAACTGTCTGTTTGCCTGATAGACAAAGAAACAGTGGCTCCGGTCAAAGATGCCGGTAATTTCTCCGGAAATGAACTAATTAGGACCAAAAAGACTCTAATCATGCAGTCTTACTCATATGTGTTTCCTAAAAATGTTTATTTTGTAGTGGAAAATAGAATGGTGATTTTCAGACACTGTACAGAACAGAAATAGATAAAAAGGTAGAGGGGTTGGTCAGCAGATACATATTATAGGAGCAAGAAATCCTGGTGTTCTGTGGTGTACTGGAGGGAAATATAGTCAAAAAGAGTATGTTGTAACTACAACAGTGATTGCCAAATGATCAACATTTAATGATATGGATATAGAAGGCATAAATAAATAAAAATCCATGTTATAATTCTTACATATGCAATTACTATAATCCATCCAAAAATAAAGTTAAAATATAATGTAGTGTATCTCAGCGGTGTATCTACAGAGAGCAGCCAATCAGGAACTAGAACTGAACATTCACCATGCAGAAAGGACTGCCTAGAAATTAATCCTGGACAGTATAGCCACCCAGTGTGCAAAGGAGCATGGTGAATTCAGAGATCCAACTGAGATCAGTCAGTATGGCAGGCCAGTGAGAGAGAATTAGTGAGTGTCCTCTGGGAAAATGGCTGGAAACAAGTTACCAGGTCTTACCAAGTAGGCTCAAAGGAATCTGCAACTGTGACATTATTTGGGAAATGAGGAATTTACTTAAGAGTCACAGATAAGGTCATCTTGAATCAATGCAGATTCCAAAGTCATCATCACATATCCTGAGAAGAGAGCACAGGATAGAGTCATGAAGATGGAAAGTGTGTTACTGTACCTGGCAAAGCCTGGTGCCTCTGGATAAATCACTGTGGGTGCTTTTTGCTGTAGACTCCTGTACTAAGAGAGAATGAAAATATACTCTTTTGAGCCACCTAATTTCTAATGATTTATTATAAAAATAAACACAGTTGTCAATGATTTCAACTATTTTCTTTTCTCAGATTCTTTTTCTTTTGGAACAACATGAAAACGGCCGGTGAAAAGAGAGAAAGAGGAGAATGGATGGCAGGCTCCCGAGAACCCAGAAGAGAGAAAGAGGAGAATGGATGGCAGGCTCCCGAGAATCCAGAAGCCTAGCTGAGGTACCTGTGTGCCTTGCTGTACCAGCCCTGGCCTCAGGACACAGCCAAAGGCTCCTGCATTGCTTATTTAAAAGATAATGGTTTTCACAAATTAGAGATGCTCAATCATTAAAAGATGCATTATTTTTAATGTCTTGGATACTTTTGGTCCTTCTCAAATATGTAAACAGTTGTATTTAATGTGCCAGGAAAACAGCTTTTGTTTTTGTGTTTATTTTCCAGTTTTCACTACATCTTGCACAATGCTGTCTGTATTAGCCAGGGTTCTCTAGAATGACAGAATATATATCTGAATTTATTGGAATGACTTACAAGCTACTGTCCTGTTAATCCAAAAATAGTTGACTATGAACAGAAAGTCCAGGAATTCATCGATGCTCAATCCCGCAGGCTGGATGTTTCATCTGGTTTTCTGTATATGCTGGAATCCCAAAGAAGCAGGCTTCAATGTCAGTGAAGGAATGGATGTACTGGCAAGGCAAGGGGAGAGAGCAAAAGCTTCCTTCTTCTATGTTCTTATATAGGCTCCCTGTGGAAAATTTGATCCAGATAAAAGGTGTATTTTCCCACCTCAAGATCCAGATCAAAGGTCTGGACTAGATTTTTTTCTTAAAGTAAACAAATAAACAAGCAAACAAAAATCTGTCATAGTCATGTCCTCCATTTCTAGATAGTAATTCATTCCAGATGTAGTCAAGTTGACAGTCAAGAAGAGTCAACACAAGGCCATCCTTGTCAACTTGACACACAATCACATCTCCTTATGTCATGACTAAAATAAAAACAATAGCCACATCATAATAACAGCTAAACATAACTATTCCTTGTACAATCATAAACACATTATATATTTAACCAGGTCATAATTATGCCAAGCATGATATAACTATCCCTCGTATAACTACAAACACATTATGAATTTAAAATTGATGGCAATGTGTCTTGGAGGACATTCTTTTAGTACCTCGTTTAATTGTATTAATCATTAGTATTCTCTTAAAAGATTTTACAACACAAGATAAAAAACATTGAAGGAAAATACAACCCTCTGTACAAACACATTTGTAACTACACAGAAACACTCATGTCTACATAATCTTTATATCTGCAACTGGTCATATGGCCTTAGCTGGTATTTATGACTACCTTCCTCTAATACACATTCAGCATTTCCTGTACTTGGTAAGAACCTCAGCAGGCCTTGGCTCTTTTCCTACAGGGATAACTCATACCTTCATTTTTGATGGGTCTGTGTCTTTTTTCATCATACCTGGATTAAGCTATTATAGTTTCCCATTGACTTTATTCACAGGAAATGGAAGCACCAAGAGATGGCTTAAAAGATCTCCAACATTCCAGACATAATTCTTCTTACCTCCATGTGGAGAGACAATCCAATTTTCTCATGGTAATCTGGATCAATTATTCCTCCAGACACTGTTTTCTTTCTTAGGACATCAGAAGGCAAAATGCCCAAGGGGAAGTTTGAGCTTCCATTTTGATGGAATGTTTGTTGTGGCTCCTGGTAGGAGTACTCCTCTCTCTAGAACAAAAATTTCTAGACCAGCAGAACTTAAGGTTGTAAGGACAAGGAGGCAAATTCTTTTTTAGCAGTTCACTAAGACTAACAATGAGTAGAACCGTTCCGGTTTCCGCCTCTTTATTCCTGGGCATAGATATTGGCTGTGGAAGAAACTGCACATTCTATTGGATACTGGCTCAAAGCATATTCTGCCTTCTGGAGTAACCTGCCCATTCTGTCTTAGCTAAGGTTTCTATGGCCATGAAGTGACACCAATGACCATGGCAACTAAGAAAACATGTAATTGGGGCTGGCCAAATTAGAGGTTTAGGACACTGTCATCATAATAGGAAGAATGGTGGTGTGCAGGCAAACATGGCACTGGAGAAGAAGCCAAAAGTTGTACATATGGATCTGCAGGCAGCAGACCCTCTGGGCCTGGCTCTATCTTCTGGAACCTCAAAAGCTGCCCTTAGTGACACACTTCTTACAACAAAACCACATCTACTCCAACAAGGCCATGGGTCCCAGTTCTTTTACATAATGCCACTCCCTATGAAACTTTGGGGACCATTTTCATTCAAAGCACCATGCTGTCCATCAGAGTTTATCCTCCCAGGCAGTTGGGAAGAAGGATGTCAGCCTCCAGATCCTAGGACAGCATTCTCCACTCCAATTCTGAAGTGATATTTTCTTCCTCAAAGGAGTGGGAATTGGGTAGGTTGCAGCCATGGATAATTTTCTTCAAAAATTTTTGTACCTGCTGACTGGTATGAGGAGTATTGTCTTCCTCAAGGAATTGCAGGCATGATTCCTTGAAGATAGTGAAGTAGACCTCAAGGGACACTTTTTTAACACTTGAGGGAGGTCATAAGTCAAAGATCCTAGAGTTATCACTGCAGCATGCAACAGAGAACTGAAAGGTTTGGATGCCCATCAGTGGTGGAATGGGTGTGGTCTGCCCCTTCATTGCTTCTGCACCTTTAAGAAATCTCACCCAGAATGGAGTAGGAAAGAGAAGAATGATAATCACATCAAAGCAGGTCCAGGGTCAGCAGAGCACCAGAGGATGGCCTGGAGGGGGATGTCTGAGAGAGAGAAAAAAATGAGACTTTTACAGCAGAGAAGACTGCTGTCCAGATCTGAGTGGCCACCAAAGCACAATCTCAGTTTTCCTGTCCTTTACACTGGGTTATTAGCATATGCATCAAGGAATGATAGCCTACTCACCCTCCTTTTTATATGATCAATCAAATCTCAACTAACAGGATAGGTTAAAAACCTGTAAAAAGGCATATACACTTTAAGACATTATTGGAGGGGACTGCACAGATGGGAAGCCACTTAGATCTCTAGCTCTGGAGAAACAGGATGTCTCTGGTCTCCTTATGCATCTGTACTTATGTGCTGATACCCATGCACAAACACCACATACACAATTTAAAATAATGATAATAACTTTAGCAATACATGACAACAAAAATCTAAGCTCACTCACCAATGTCAACAGAAATCACTGGACCAATGTTAAGCTGGTCACATAGAACATCATCAAGCCAAGATCCATCCAAGAACATTCTCAAATTCTCTGCTCTTTTATTCTGTTGAGAATTTCTGATGCTTGGATAGCTTTCTTTCTCTTTTTTATTTAAGAAATTTTTTAATTCATTTTATATACCAACCAGGTCCCCATTTCATTCCTCCTCTCTCTCTTCCCCACTGCTCCCTCCCCACCTACCTCTTCATTCCTTCTTCCAAAAAGGTAAGGCCTTCCATGGGAAGTCAGCAAAGCCTGGTACATTCAATTGACTCAGGTCCAAGCTCCTGCTCCCTGCTCCCTGCATCAAGGCTGTGCAAGGTGTCCCATCATAGGTAATGGGCTTCAAAAAGCCAGTTCATGCTCCAGTAACAGATAGTGATCTCACTATCAGGGGCTCCTCAAACAGACCAAGCTACACAACTGTCTCCCCTATGAAGAGGGCCTAGTCCAGTCCCATGCAGATTCCACAGCTGTCCGTCTAAAGTTCGTGAGTTCCTACTAACTTGGTTCTGTTGTTTCTGTATATTTTCTTATCATGATTTTGACTCCCACTGATCATAGTCCCTCTTCCCTCTCTTCAGCTGGACTTCAGGAGCTCAGCCTGGTGCTTGGCTATTGATTTTTGCATTTGCTTCCATCAGGTACTGGATGAAGGCTCTGTGATCATAGTTAGGGTATTCACCAATCTGATTACCAGGGTAGACCAGCTCAGACAACTTCTCCACGATTGCCTTCCATTATTATTCATAATGACTTACTAAGTTGTGTGTATCTCAGAACTACTCTGCTTTACTACTTGAGAGTGAGGCCAAGAATTCTGTAGATGTCCCATGCAGTTTGTTGAGTAAAGACTATCACTGGGAACTCCTGGCCTACTTTGCAATTGACTAACAGCAGGGAAAGCTTACTCAGGTTTCTACTCCACTCCCACACAAACTCTTCTCCAATCCAAAGTCTAATAAGACTTTGCAAGGAACAGCGGCAGAAATGGAACCCACAGCTTTAGGAAGCCTTAAGGGATGTGTAAGCAAGAGGCTGTCAGGTACAAAGAGTGTCAAGAGGAGAACTCTCAAGAAGGAGTAGTGACATGGGACTGAGAGGGCATGGCTGAGAGTGAGCTGACAGAGGAACACGAGATTGAATATTGGAAGCTCTGTGGCTTAGTTTTGGGTCAGCATATGAATGCTGATCCAGTGTGTCTGTGCAAGGCAAGCCCAGTGGGGATGGTCTCTCACTTGGCAAGAACCTCTGGATAGTGTAGAACACTACTGAAAACACACAGCCTACATGTTCTCCTTTCTCATAATATTGATGATTCTCTTGGTTGTTTTTAGCTTTACTTTGTCAGTCACCTATAAGACAGAAGCCCCAATTTTTTCTTCCAATATTTGTCCATAAACCTTTTGATAACTGTTGCTTCTTGGGTTTCTAATCTGAAAATATTAGCTGTCACCCCGGACCCTGGGAACTTTTTTGATTCAATGCTGATGTACCAGAAACAAGAAAAGTTAATGGGCACATATAAGGAAACAACACAGGGGACATTAATTACAACTCATAATTCTGGGGAAAACAGTAAAATGGAAAAGAATGCCTTATCAAAGTTTATCCTTTGTGGAGAGTCTTAGGTCTACAGGATCCTTTTGTAGAACAAGGAAACAATTGGAAAAATACAAGCTAATTGTATGTATATAGTTTATGGCAGTTCATCCTTCTTTCTATAAATATGTTTTGTGGCACTTTGGATAATATTGTTCTTGAGAATGTGTGCCTATGTTTATCATCTTTTAGCTGGTAAGGACAAGAGTGTGCCTGGCTCAATATTTAGCCAAGGTAACAAAATGCTGAGCATTGTTTTTGGTTTAAAAGTTTTCTGTTATAAAAGTTGGGAGGAAAAAAAAAACCTTATTTGTCTTTTCTGAAGGTTAATTTTGGAGGATGGAAAAAAAATGCTTGTGTTTGAAGTATAAATAAAGATGCCTCAAGATATTTCAATCTAGCCACTAGTATGAATCTCATCCAGTAATGGGATAATTCTTTGCACTGATGCTCTTCCTCATCTCAGGACCTGAACTTGGCTGTGGTGGGACCATGGCAATTGTATAAAGTTACTTTCTGGAGTCGATTGTCCCAAGTATTTCAGTTTCAGTAGTCTGCCCTGCCAACCTGTTAAAAAGATTTCTATTTTCTGGCTATCAATGATAACTATTACATACTAATATTCTGCTGTTTTCAAATAAAAGATTGCAAGAAAAACATTTGCGGGAGCAATTTCTTGATAATGAATATGTCCAAGGAAGTTTTTTCAAGGCTTATCTGAAGCAATTTCTCTGAAGGAGCAGAAATCCCCAAATGAATTGAACTCATCCTAGATTGAGAGCTTCATAACATAGGCTAATTCCAAAGAAATCCTCAGAGGCCACATATGTACAAGGCTCCCACAGAGGAAATCAACAACATTTAATGGACTCTTTTAGAAAATGGCATGCTTCTCTATGAAAAGAAAGGTTTAATCTAACAATTGCCTAATAGGAACTAGGACAACAAGATAAACCAACACATGATTTGCTGTCGAGCATGACAACAAAGGTTCAAAGCATCTCCCTTGATAGAGAGATGGTGAAGTCAGATTCATCTCAGCCCAACCCATGCTGCCACCTATGTGTTAAGAGCATCCTGCCCAGAGAACTCCAAAAGATGAAGTGCTGTGCACACTTTTTACTTCTGGGTCACTTGCCTGCTGAGACATTCAACTCTCCTGTCTTAAGCTTCCTTCTGAATAAATAGTATTACAATAGAGCACCATCATGTGCTCATTGTGACTATGAAAATGATAATGACTACACTGGAATCAGCAGAAGGGTAGTTGTCAACTGATGCTTCTTTGAAGCTCAGAGCTAATCCCATGACCTTGTGTAGTAGATTGAATGAGAATATTGCTCGTAAGCTCATTGGTTAGAATACTTGGTCACTAGTTTGTGGAAAGGAGTAAGAGTTATGGACTTACTGGAGGAGGCTTTGAAGTTTCAAAAACACACTGCATTCCCAGTTAGATCTCTCTATTGTTCTTGTAGATGCCTGTCTGCCTGTCTAGCAAAAGAGTCATGGACTCTAATGCTCTGAAAGTGTAAGGCTTAACTAAAGTATTTCTTGTATTAATTGCTTTGATCATGAGGTATGAACACAGCAATAAAAAAGTAACTATGATTAATGGGGAGTGTCTTTATCTTGTGATGATTATCTAAAGAGCAAGAAGGGTATGACACGTGTACCCTTCCATGCTCTTAGTGGTTTGCTGTTAGTTGGATTCAGAGGAAAATGATTAGGTCCAGGGGCATTAAATTCCAAGTACAAGAAAGTTGACTGTTATTCTGACACTTGTGTGACCAAACTTTTCCTGGAGAGACACTACACACATATCTACTCACTTCAGAGAGGGAGTGTACAACAAACCAAAGTGAAGACACCACCAAAGTTCAATTTGGTGAACCAATGAGTTTTACTGGTGTTTCTTACACGAATATGGGTGACTGGTTACTTAAAGAATCAGAAGTTACTCAAAGGCAGATGCATCACCAAAGCCCACCCCAGCATGGATGACAGCTTCACAAAAATTGGGGGCCTGGAGCATACTCACAGCCTGCACATAACAGTTTAGAGAGTGTTCTTTCTAAGTGACTTTATTGGTACAAACCTCTTCCAGGCATCTTGGCATGTTTCTGCTTCTTCCAGGCAGCTAATTTAGTCTCAGGCTCTTCTTTGCTGCTTAGCCTAAGGATGGCTCTCAACAGTCTTTATTGCTTACTCTGACAAGGAGGGTACTAGTGAGTCTTGTGAGCTTTAGTGACTTCCTGAAACTAGTTTGACCTGTTTACTTTCTTGCATAAGGAGCTTAGAAGCTTTTCTTTATGAAGTAATGTTACAAGGTCCAAGGAAACTGCTACATAACAACATCTACCACAGGTCAGGCTACAAAGAAGAGGTACAAGAAGTTACTCTGTAAGGGGTTGTCTATAAACAGAGTCTAAAAGAGCTAAAGGACAAAGGAAAGGAAGCCCTGGTATTCAGTTAATAAGAACTTTGGGCAGTGGGAGAGGGCAGAAATAGCAACATGTGTGACCCTAGGCTAAGAGATGTTTATGGCATCAAGATGTGGGGACAAAGCATGCTAGACAGCTCCTTCGGGATCTTTGTAACAAGCAAGTAAAAAGGTATATAATGGAAGAAAATAGAGAATGGAGGAATGTTTGGTTTGCTTTTCTGTGCTTTGTTCTTTTAACATGAAGAAATTGTGCCAACACCACTAGGAAGGAGCATGAAGTGAGTAGAAAGAACTGTGGAGCAATAGCCCCAGGAAGGTGCTAACCAGACTAAGCCCTGGAGCACTGGTGGAGAAATTAGCCATTGGCAGGGTGATACAGCAGAAGTGAAGAGAGGAAGAACAATCAGAGTACCTTATGTTTGGCAGGTTAGATGTGGATGGATAATGTGAGCCAGAGCATTTACATTGTCTGTGAAAAAGGATGGCGGAACCATCTCTGAAGCCTGCTGTTAGCATTTCTGCTAGGCAAAGGGAGTGAAATTGCTCTTACTAAGTGTGTTTCAGGAGAGCCATACACAGAAAACAGCCTAAGCAGGATCCAGAACAAAAATTCAAGAGATTGCTCAGTTATGCAATCTAGTGGCTCAGAGCACAAGCTTTGGAATGAGAGGGAGAAAGTTTTGGTTTTCAGTTTCCCTGTGCTGTAGCTGTGTGGCTGGACCCAGACTTCATGACCACTTCAGTACACCAAAGATAAGTACAAGGTGGGGGGCAAGTATTAGTCTTCAAGAGGCTTTTGACTTTATCATCACCATCTGTACAGAGCGGGTGAAGAGATGCCTTCCTGCCTCATGCATGAAAATGCAGTGACTGCAAGTCAAGCAAGAGAGGTAAAGGGGACAGTGCCCCTTAGCACTTGGGGGAAAATGTTTCAGCAGGAACATTTTCTGTGATAATGCAAAATGAAAAGAAGGAGAAATAAAAGCTGCAGTCAAACACACCCACCCAGTCTCTGGCTCCTTTATCGCCTCTCACGTATGCTCCTGCCTTCTCCACTCTCCAGTTCTGGTATCAGTTTTCACACAGGCTGTCACCTGCAGGGCCACACACTTCAGCTCTACTGCCTTTTCACAGCTTTAGTGTGAAAGCTGGTTGGTAGCTGAAAGCTCAGATGCATGTGACATAAAATACTGCTCATGTGGTTTCCAAATTTCCAAGTCTTTAATAATGCTTATTCTTAGATACTATTGATGATAAGAAACAAAATGTGACTGTTCTTATTTAGTAAAGACCAGTAATACCATGATAGAGGAATACAAGCCTGTCTTTGAGAGAAACATCTTTTCTTGGCTGTTTTCAGGATCTTAGAAACTCAACACTTAAGAAAGCCACTCTAACGCAGAAACTTTCAGGCTCAAGTCTCACAGATTCAAAAAATAAAATTCATGGACCAATTAGGGTGAGTTTTAGAAGAAAGTAATTATTATATGGAGTTGAAGAGAGGAAGGCCAGCAGGAGAGATCCCCAAGAATAGGGTACCATTGAGTGTTAGAGGATAAGTAGGTCAGTCCAATATTTTTCAAAAGTGTTCATCCCTGCTCATCTTTGGTTGTATCCTCAGTATTGTTTCCAGGACAAGGCTACTTGTTTAGAGAAAAGGAAAAGAAAACTCAGAGCCTGTCCTGGCGTCTCCAGCCTCAGACCTTGACAAAAGCAGAGACATCTTCACTTTGGATTCTTCTGATGTCACTGGCCTCCAGAAAGGACATGGCTCTGACACTGACCAAGACATTTCTGGCTTTAGCCTAAAAAGAAATTAGTCATTTTATCCTGGACTGACTACCTCTAGTTCATATCAACCACTGTTACTGAAAATCTCCTTGGCTTATTTGAAAATGTAATTACATAAAGATAGAGATTATAATTATCTACAGTGTGTTATTACCAAAGATACCAGCTTAAAGCTGAGGTTCTCTGTCATTGGTCACACAGTTCCCACACCAATACAGCAAGCTCTACTCACTGGCTGCACTGAATGCTCACACACTCTATGGCAGGGACCAGATGTATCGGGATGCTTTGCTTACCATGTGGGGTCGAGGCTGGCAGTGGAGATGGCTGTCTGAGTGAGAACAAAATCACCAACTGAAGATCTGATAAGTGAGAATTCATCTTGCCTATGTTTTTAAATTATGTAGATAGAAGAATTTGCAAGAATTGAAGTTTGAAAAGATGACACATCAAGTCATGGAATAGAGATGACCAGGGACCTGACCATTGATTGCTTTGCTGACAGTTTCAAGTCAAGGGATACATCATACTTGCTTCTCTTAAGAGGTGTTGCTCTGAGCTCAGAGTAGGAGACAGAGTGGCATGCAGAGAACAACAGTCCTGCTTCTCGTCACCTTAGGTCATGATTCAAGGAACTTCTTACTCTATTCAGTGAAAAATGAGCCTTAGGAAAGGGAAATCACTAGCTGGAAGATTGTAACAAGAGCTTCACATTTTTAAATAAATAACCCCTTTAGTTCACAGAGCTGCAGAAAATGACCTTAATACATGTTATAATTTCCATCTCTATGCTTGAGAGGCATGTTCCCAAGCCTTTCTAGTCAACTCATTAAGATCCTGAAGAACATATACAGAAAGTTGTGGCCTTGAATGAAAACCTCAGACTTCTCTCTTTAAATTAAACAATTTTTGATGTCATAATGACACAAATATAGAAAAGCTAAAGGCTTTAGAACTAATTTCTTTCTATGGAATAGTTGATGTTACCTCTGTGACTTGCCTTCCAAAAGTTTTTTTTTTTTACCAGTTTTCTTCCATGCATAGCAGTAAAAGGCACACAGGCTTTCCAGCATTGTATAGAACCATAAGGGAACCATGTGACTATTTATCTTCCTTGTTACTAAACAAATTCAAGACCTAATCAGAAAATACAATTTTTTAATCTTATTGTATAAGTGAATATAGAAAATTCAAAGTGATCTTAATTTAAGAGTCCTTTTGTATGTAGTAATTAAACAATAGGCATGAGTTTTATATGTGTACTCCCATATATATTTTATCTAATACAAGTAGAACTGAAGATAGTACATGCCTCTCTCTTTCCCACTCTTCCACATATTCACATACATGCTCATGCAGACTCACTATAAACACATACATATATTCAAACATATGATTATAAACTGTGGCCAAAGTTTTATAATGTTCACTTTTATAGAACAACATATTGTGACTATTTCTCATGTTTCCCTTCTATGACCTCATCTCATCTAAGCTGTCATTAAACCCATTTCTAAGACCAGCAAGTCAGCCCTCTTGACAAAGTGAGTTATGTGATTCAATCAAGTTGTCTCTGACTTGCACAGGTGAGTTATAGAAATTGTTTAGGGGTTGGGAGAACATGCACACACAGGAAGGAAAGAAGGAAGGAAGGAAGGAAGGAAGGAAGGAAAGGAGGGAGGAAGGAAAGATTTTTCCAAACATTCATAATAGCATAGTGAACTTAGTGAATGATACATTATAGCTTGTTAGACCCACTGCTTAGATTCTATATTTATTGACAGCAGAGAGTGCAGTCGAGCTGCACTGAGCTGGTGGGTGCAGGACAGTCCTATATACATCAAGCACCATCAAACAGTAGTAGAGGTCCTCTAATGTAACGTACAGGCATACAGGAGGGTGTCTGGGAGCACTAGGAATTACGTGGGTGAACAGCCAAGGCCCCTGGTCAGTGCTTTGAACTTCTCACCAGGGTTCTTCAAAGCCTTTCTCTATGGCACCTGTAGAACCCTAACCATCCTAAGCAGTGTCACGTGACTTTTTTTTTTTTTTGCATTCCTGCAACAGTGAGCATATAAGGTCAGTTAGTATTCTGCTGAAATTTGTTGTGTTGTAAGAACATTAATTTTGCTTCAGAAAATGGTTTGGATTAGAGTTTTCCTTCTAATGGCATACTCTGAACATCTAATCCCCTTTATGAAAGTCCCATAAGACAGCACACATTCTTACCATATGAGCACACTGTGAAAAATCAGAGGTTTGGAGGAAAACATTGAATTTGAATTCTATATGAAATTGTCTCTACTTATGATCTAAGATATACCCAAGCATCTTCAAAGGACACACCCAAAAGGCCAGCCAGCTCCCCTGGACCTGAGTCCCCACCAAGAAAAGCTGGGAAGGTACAAGAATGCCCTAGCTGCCATGAGGCAGTGAAAGTGTATCTATGCTACAGAACAGCAAATGCTTCTCAGCCTTTGGGTTCCCATTATAGCCCCTCTTTCTAAGGATAGGTGAAGAGAAGAGGTTAGAACAGATTATAATCCTGAATGTTCAGCATTCCCTGAAAACAATACTGTTCCAACATTATTTCAATGATGCACTAACAGAGCTGTGTGGAATAAAAGGTGAAAGACACTCATCCCCATGTTGGAGAGGTTCAGTTAGATAATAAGCCTCCATCATCTAAGCTCTAATTCACCATTTCTTCCACTGTATTTCTTTCTACCTTCCTGGAGCAAAAAGAAATTGATTCAAAATAAAATGCTGAACAAAGTAGAGGGAACACCGCTTGATGAAGGAATCACTGATTGATGGGTTTCCTATTGTACAGTATGCCTTCTGGATAATGTGTACTGCCTTCAAAAATTTGAGTCCAGTCTTCATTTCCTGTACAACTCCTTTCAAATTGAAAGCCAGCCTCACAAAATCACTGAAGAGAGCAGAGCACTTATGTCAAGATCCCTCTTCTCTCATTGTGTTAAATGAAATAAAGAAATGGCTCACCTGAGCCACTTTAAAGGAATAGATGGGGAATGGCCTGTGAATCAGTGGTATATTACTTACACACATGTTCCTGGCTCTCTGAAGACTTTCTTCATGATTCTGGAGCTACAGAAGCATTTCAACAATCAATTTTTAGCCATAAAAGCAAACAAAAAAATCTATTCATAGAAGTAAAGTCAATGAGTTTAGTACACAATGTGAAGAGACTTTCATTTCACATACACTTGGATAACAGGAAAGGACTCAGTCACACACACTCCTATTGCCTGCTCTTTTGTTCCCAGTCTGAGTGTGAGGTCCTGAAGACCTTCCTTGGCCAGTGTGCTCCCCTCATCTAAAGTCTAGAGATCCCTACAGAAGCCTTTATAGAGAGTCGCATACAGCTAGGTCTGTCCCAGGTAAATTTGATACCGGTCTCCTTTCTTAATGTATATATTATCTCAATAATACAAAGGCACCTCATTCTGAATATTTCATTGGCTTTGAAAATTTAAAAGGTCACAATGGCTCAGGTATGATGATACCTGGGATATGAAGACAGCAAGGTCATTTTTGTCTAAATAATGACTTGGAGCAGTCTGGGCCACATGAGACATTGTCTCAAATAACAAAAAAAAAAAAAAAGTTAAAATAGTTTTAAAAGCTGATACTTCATTTACTCTCTAGAAATCAGAAATTACCTCGTCCAGCAAACAAGAGAACATAGTCTTAGTGATATAACACTGTGAAGAGACACCATGACCAAAGCAGCTCTTTTAAAAGAAAGTAGTTAGCTATGGGCTTGCTTGCAGTTTCATAGTTCATTGTCATTGTGGCAGGAAGCAAACAGGCCTGACAGGAGGAGCAGACAGGAGAAGTGGCTGAGAGTTTTGCATCTTCATTTACAGGCAGCAGCCTCAGAGGGACTACCTCTTGTGGGCTTTCTAAAATCTCAAAGGCCACCCTTAGAGACAGACACACTTTCTCCAGCCAGACCACACTTACTCCATCCAACAAGGTCACACCTCCCAATCCTTCTAATCCTCTCAAATAGTGCTATTCCCTAGTGACCAAGCATTCAATATATGAGCACAGTTTTACTGAAACCACTCCAGATGGACAGAAAGGTAGAACTCTGAAAATACAGATGCTGTTTATCTTTCTTGATTTTAATTAAAGAAGCCATTGAGACTGTTGGGTCTAATAATCCAGCAATGAAATCCAGGAATGCAGCAGTCTCTTCCACAGCACTGAAAGCAACAAATCAACAGAAGCAGTTGGTGTGGAGAACAAACATAAACATCTGACAAAGTCCATTCTTTTTTGTCTGTACTTCCTATAGCCACCCTCCATTGGGCCTTTTCTCAGGCTGACGTCCCAGACAACACGAGAAAGTAGTACTATTTCATTGGGTGGGTGGCTCACCTTGCCCCAGGTGGTCCTGGGATCATGCCTTCTTGATATGAAATGAGTCTGCATTAGTTATGCTGAGCTTCACTCACTCTTCCTCCCTGCCTCCTGCCACCCCTTTTCTTTTCAACACAGTCTACATCCTTAACAACAGCCTATGCAGCTCATAGCAAGTGGTCTTCAGTTAACTCTCCTGAGTCACACAGAGTGAGAGAAAAAGGATTTGCAGACCACCTAGCCAATCCCAATCTTGCTTTGAAATGATGAAAACAAAAGTGTAAGCCATTTTTTAAGATTTTGCAAGGGCTTTGGCAAATGTAGCCATCTCTTACTCAGTGTGACAGTCTTTTTTTTACGTCACTGCTTAAAAATATTTTCAGTTACTGGATGAAATGTGGGTAAAGAGTATCTAGAAGCTTCATTCAAGATGGTGAGACCCATCTCCTGGAGAGTACTCTCCTCCTGTCCCTGAGACAACTATAAGACCTCAGGGTATCTATACATGTGTTAAGGCATAAAAATATAGCACTGAGAAAAAAATCCATTGACAGAAATAAAGTGTCATTTCTCCAAACATGTGATATAGACATGGGTAACAAGCATATATAAATGCACTCAACACCAATCATTATTAAGTAAATGCTGATCAAAAGTGTAACAAGATGCTACTCAATAGTTATAGAATAGCTTCTACTAAAATAATAACAATTAAAAAAATTCTGAAGAAAAAGAATACTTTGTCCTATCAATGGTAGTCATATGGGAAGATCTAGTTCCTGTGAAAAAAATAGTATAACAGTTCCTCAAAAAAAAAAATGAAACAGAGTTATGTAGTCAGACCATTCTGTGTGTATGTGCATACCCATGAGAATAGAAAAATCTCTTGAAGGGAGATTAGTGTGCCTATGGTTACCACATATTATCCACAAAAGTAAAGCATGCATGCTACCAAAAATATAACTTAAAACATGGTATGCTGTATGTGAAATACAGTTCAGTTTTAGACCAAGAGAAGCATATTGCACAAACTCTAGTTAGCATATAATAAAAGCTGGAATATCAGAAAGAAGAAACAGACCACAGTCAGTTCTCATCCAGCCAACTTCTCAGGCCAAACAGGGTAAGTGCTATCTTCAAAGGTCCTCAGTCTGATTGATTGCTTCTACAGAATGAATAAAGTTCTGTCTTCCCTGCTCAGCTGTCTTACTTCTTGGTTCAACTTTGTATCATAATCATAAAGTTAGGATTAAAGGTGTGAGCTACAACTGCTTGACTGTTAGATCTTGAACTCACAGGAATCTAGAAAGATTTCTGTCTCCTGAGTGATTGGATTAAAGGCATAAATTTAATGCAATCACTTCGTTCATCCTGAATGATGGGATTAAAGGTGTAGGTCACAACTCTGTGAACTTCATGGCTTGACTATGGCTGCTTCTGTACTCTGATATTCCAGGCTGATTTTATTATATATACAACATATTACCACGAAAAGGAATTCTGAAATATGCCACATACAACTGAACCTTGAGGACATGGTGTTCTCTTTTACATTAATATATGGCTGGTCACATGAGTACCATAGCATAAGCATACACATCTGTACACATACACACACACATACACACACAAACATATATATATATATATACATACACACACACACACACACACACATATATATATATATATATATATATATATATATATATATATAGAGAGAGAGAGAGAGAGAGAGAGAGAGAAAGGAAGAGAGATATGGAGAGAGGGGGAGAGAGCAGTCATATGGATCCTGAAAACCCAGGTTACCAAACTTAGTGTCAAAATCTTCACTGTTTATCAAGCCCCAAGGACATGATCTCAAGTAAAATAAACTAATAAAAAATATTAAATAACTTTACTCATATGATGTACATAAAATAGTCAAAACATTAGAGATAAAAAACAGATGATGACTGGGGCAGAAGGAAGAGAGCATGAAGCATCTGTGGTACTTACTATCATCTCTGCACTCAGGAAGATGAGGCAGGAGAATCAAGAATTTAAGGCTCTTCCGGACCACTTATGAAGCTTTTCTATACAGTGAAAGAGAAGGAATTAGTTCTGGGGGTGAGTAGTGCTGGCAATGGATGCACATTAGGGATGCATTTAATACCATGAGCCATGAACAATACATTTGAAGATGGCTATGATGATAAGCACTTTTTGCATTTTTCTATGTACAATTTTATTTTTTAACATAACACAAATTGCTAATTGATTTTATAGTCTTAACTTTGTAATGGATTTTTCATTTTGTGTATATGTGAGTTTGTGTGCGTGTGTTGCATAAGAACATAAAATATTATTGATAATGAGCAATGAAAGCTATCATGATTCTCCACTCCTTCTCATTGGTTGTTCTAATTAGACAGAAGTTAATAGAGATGTACAAATTCTGAGTCTGACTAATCTTGCATGCTTTTTTTATTTTCAGGTTATTTAGAATGAAGTTTTAATTTATAATTTTAAATTAATTTTTATTAATTAAAAAATTAATTGAAAAAATGTTTTTTTTGTTACTAACTGGGGACCATATAAATGCACATTGTCTGTGTTCCTGCACTGTGGAGAGCCCACATAGACAGATTTATGAACTCTTGCACTCAAGATGGAGATATTTCAAAACTCTAGCTTTTCATTGTCTAGAAAGTTCTAGAAATAGGAATTTACAGCATTGTCTAGTGAATGCTCATATATACTCACTGATTAACTTTAGTGTCAATTTCTAAAAATAAAAAAAAAACTTCATAAAAATACAGAGCTAAATTTAATGCTTTTGGTCAAGAGGAGGAAAAGCAGCTAGAATAAATACTGTGTGAAGAATAAAAACTCCCTCAAAACTGTGCCAAGTAGAAAAGCAAGAAGTGTCAGTAAGCCATGAGAAAGGGCAGGCATTTGAGAAAAATTAAATGTATGCTTCTGTAACTAGATGTGGTTCTAAAAGTTAATATGGCTATGGAAAAATACTTGTTATAAGAGTCGATCACAGAAGCTGTCATGTGCTAAGACACAAATCCCTCTCTAGCATTTGACAGACAGAAAGAACCAAAAGATTCATCAATATGACTTTTAACTCATCAAAATTCTACTTCCTCCTAGTAGGAAAAGGAAATTCAGAAAGGAAGCAGAACTCTGAAAGACAACAAACAAATGCCTTGCAAATCCAGTTTCCTCTCATGGTGCTACTTCCTGCTTCCTACCCTCTCACACTCACCCTCTTATCTATACACTTTAAAGATGTCAGTGGACACAGCCCACTTTCTCTTGGGTGTTATGCCCCTTCAAAATCGGCATTTTGGAACCTGAGAGGAGTAGGAGGTGGACAATTTGGGCTTGCCATGATGAATCTGTGCATGTACTCTTATAGGAAAGGTGGGCACAAAGTTACAAGAAAAGTCAGATGTCTGGAAGGTCAGCAAGTTCCTTAAGGTCATTCAACTGGTAAGTAGCAGAGTTAAAAATGTGACTCCAAAGTTCCTGCTTTGGCCCGTTGAAAAACAAACTGTTATTTTTACAGTTTCTTGAGAGTGGATAAATTGCGAACACTGAACTGGGGGTTCTTGGGAACCAGCTAGCAAAAGTTAGTGTGATTTCCCTAATCTCCACTTGACTCGGGGATTGTCTAAGCACTTAATCCTCTTCATGCGGAGCATTAATCTTCAGAAAGTGGGTGCTTCCTGGAAATTCTGAGGGATAAACCCAAGTGGGTTTTACAGACAAAAGCTGTATTTTAATTGAACTCTGGATTAGCAGAGGAGTGAATGAGTATGTTTGGGGCTACTATCGAGTCTCCTTCCAATATCATCTAGCCTGACTGAGTGAAGCTGCACCTAAAATCATAAACATAAGACTGAATTTGTTACTGTTAATAGATGGTAGTTTTCTGTGGGTCTTTTTGTGGAGGTGCTGATATAAGTAGCTAAAACAGATCATTGAGACTTAGAAGACCCGTTTGCTTTCTTTGCTAATGCTGTAGAGAACTGTCCTTTTCTGACATGCTTATCTAAAGTCTCATATCTTAGACCATTGTCTGATGTACCGTCAAGGGAATCTCTCTGGTGAAAGCTCACATGTCTGATGACTTAGATAACATGGGCCTTTATAAACCAGAGGGTTAAATAATGATGCTATTTGATATCCTGCCTTCTGGTGATGTGTGAGTTTAAATATTCTCAAGTCATCTGCTTCTGTTTGTATTAGTGTCTCTGGCTATGGTCATGTTTGCTTTATTCTTTAGGTTAAGCTGTAGAAAATGGGCCATACCTTATTATGGAAGAAACGGTCTTTGATGGTACCCATTTGTAACTCTACATTTGAGAATAAGGAGAGAAGGACAAATGGATTCCTGGGGCTTACTGGTCATCTACTTTAGCCAATCAGTGAGCTCCAGATCCACTGACAGATCCTGTCCCCCAAAATAATGTGGACACAGGTACAGGAAGATATCTGACATTGGTCTTGAGCCTCCTAATTAATATATGTGTGTGTGCATACATACATACATTCATACATACATACATATATACACACACTCACATACCATACCACACACATGCATAATACACTGACATATCATACCACACCACACACACAGACACATACACACACACATACATGCATACACACACAGACATGCATACACAGTCACAAATACACAGAAAGACTCAGACACAGAGTCACATGTCACACCACATACACACAGATAAAAATACACAGAGAGAGATAGACATACACACACCACACCCTCTCACACAGATACACACATACACAGACATACACAGAGTCACACACTCACATACCACACCACACACACACACAGACACACAAATAGACACACACACACATACACACTCCTTACTTAATTAAATATTTGAAAAATTAAAAAGCTAAGACTGTTAAGTTCCAGAATCCATATATTCTGATTTCATAATTTACTCATCTCAGTGAAAGGGGTCACTCCTGCATCCTTCAGTTCCCTTGTTATAGTTTCCTATAGAACTCTCTGAAAGGGTGTTTTGGAGACACCACTGGTACAGCTGACTCTGCTTTCTCATCTCAGAAGCACCAGAGAGCATCACCAATGCTTTCACTGTTCAATCCTCAGACATGTCCCTGTCCATAGCTTTGCCATGATCTGTGTCTGTCTTGCTCCTTCTTACCTCTGAGTGATGCCCCCATCCATCTCTTTCTGTCTCTCATCCAAGAGAAAAAGTAAAGGAGGATGATGTTGACACAGGATAGTGTTAACTCATCTTCAGCTTCTACACAGTCACTGACCTCAATATATAGAAGCCACTCTTTAGAATGAACCCACAAATTGAACTGTCAGTGTGCTAGTTTGGCTTTTAGTAAGAAGAGGGAAAAAAAAACCTAAGAAATGTTGTCAGTGACTCTGGCCTTTCAGAGTATCTGAACATTAAGTACTTTCATTGTTAAGCAGCCACTTTGCACATGCTTCACTGGGAAAGCTTGGGAAGCACTGTCCTTGGGTGCTAGGATAAGCTAAGAGAAGGGCATTTGGTTTCTGACATTGTTTCTAGATAGAAAGTGGTGTTACTTACAAAAAGACTTTTCTGCCTTTGCAGCCAACTTTTATAAGCAACTTCTGACATGGGGACTGTCACTTTCAACTCTTTCTTTTCATTAAAAGGTAAGAAGTAGTGTTGAAAATAACCACTCCTCCTAGCTCTATTTCTACATGGTTCATTATTTAAATGATTTCTTTTACTGCGAAAATGTAGAATGAATACTAAAGAAAATTGGGTAACTCAGAGAAGCAGACAAAGAGAACAGAATATTGTATCCTGGATGCAGGAAAAAAGCAGTTTTAATGCTTTCATTTGTGATTCCTTGCATTTTTATGCTCATAAATTATTTTCTTGGATTAAACTAGGTCAATTATTCATATTAAATTCATTTAATATAATTACAAATTACAATTCCTTATCAGGAGTCAATTCTAACATAAATCCCAGTGGGTTTCCTTTAGTACTTAATTAGGTCACTCTATATTCAGCTTAATGTGTAAACTGATGACTGTATAAGAGCATTAACTTTTTAAAGAAAGAGCAGGCATATGAAGCCATATTGAAAATGTCAAATATATGTACTCTGCCCTAAAAATGCAACATTGTGAACACATGTTGTTTCTGTGTGTTATTCCTGTATTTCTCTGAGTAGAATCTCTTAGAACTATAGCTGGAAAATTTCTGACCATCAACACCCACAGTCTGGATGAATTTCTCCTACCTATGATTTCATAGCTGCTTATAAAATAATTACTCAGAGGCTTATATTAATTATAAAGAGTTTGCTCTATGTCTCAGGCTCATACTAACTAGCCCTTATAACTTAACCCATTTTATTAGTCTATGTAAGCCATATGTTCCATGGCTTTACCTGTGTCCCATTACATTTTGCTTCCTGGACTGCAGCTTGCAGCATCTCTCCTGACTCCATCCTTCTTCTCCTGTAGCTCTGCTTAAAATTTCTACTTGTCTCTAAGCTGCTTTGCCATAGGCCAAAATAGCATCTTTATTAACCAATGGTAATAAAGCATAATTGCAGCTTACAGAAAGACATCCCATATCACAGAACACTTAAAACAGCGGAATGCTTATTTTGGTCATAGAATTTAGCACATTATAGTTGGGTGGGGTGGAGAATTGATTTCTTTACTGTATGGTCATTAGGAATCAAAGGGGACAGGGGATTTGGAAAGGTGTTATGGCATGACACAGCCCTCAAAACACATACTTTATACTGTGGATCTACTATGAGATTGATCTATTGATTATGTCAGAGCCCTCATGGTCTGCTTATCTTTGGAAATATTCTTAAACCCACTCAGTTTAAGAAGTTACTTCACCAACTTCAAGATGATTCATAATGCACAGAGTTAACAAAGTTTACCATCACAGTCTCCTTCCAATGTAAATGTAACATGAGTCATAACCAAAGGAGAGTATTTTCAAGTAGTGTATTGTTGCTCAATTATAAATATAAGATGTAAAATTTCATTATAACTTCTCAATTCAGTATACTAGCTGCCATCATCCTGGAACAGGAGGACTACCATAGGACTTTCTCTGCTTCCTTCAGATTCACAAGTTTCATGTTTGTTTAAACTGGTACAAATCATGACTCTTTATTCTTTTTTGCTATTGAAAATTTATACAATATATTCTGATCACTGTTTTGTCTTCCTCTTCTCTTCCCAGATTCTTCCCACCTCCTCACCTATCCAACGCTACAAATTCTTTCTTTTTAGAAAACAGGCAAATTAAAAACACAGAAATAATAAGACAAAAACAAAATCACATGGGCATAATCATGCATAAAATACAGACACCACAAAAGCACAAAATTAGAAAACATAATATGCAAGTAAAAGACCTATAAGAATTTTTAAAATGCCCAAACAACCCAAATATGAGACAAATATCTACAAAACCACTATTGAGTTTATTTGTTGTTTGCCATCTACTGCTGGGGCCCTTTAAGTGTGGTTTATATATTAAATAGAATTCTATTTGAGAAAAAAAATTTTTTACTTTGCAAGCATTTGTCCATTGGGGACAATGCCCTTTTGGTGTAAACCCAAGCCCTGAATCTGCTGGCTGAACTTTCCTAACCTAACTTTTGAATCTATTGGCTGTCAGGCACATTTTTGAAATTCTTTCCTGGCTCAGACTTAAGCCTGTCCTGCCCTCAGGCATTGAATGCTCTTTTCCTAAAATAGTTTTGTAAGGATAAATCCACACCTTCACAATTCTCTTGTAAACAATCAGGAAATCTAAAGACAACACAATAACATACGTTTCCATACTTTCTGTGTATTTCTCATCTTTACATAGCTTATTATATTTTTCATTCTATTTTACTTCTTTTTAAAGTCTTCATTAATTTCAAACCTATGGCTGTCTCTACTTTTTCTCTTCTCTCTCCCAAGCCTATGTATATTTTTAAATACACTGAAACTTGCTGAGAGAGTTTTTTTCTGCCTGGGTCTATCTTTATTGAGCATCTGCATTATTCTTTGATTGCATAAGACAAATGTTATTGTTATGTTAGTTATGTTGTTATGTTATGTTACATTATGCTATGTTATGTTATGTTAATCCTAGTGCATGTAATTCATGTTTATCTTCCCAGCTCTGGGAAAATGTTGGATCTCAGTTACCACCAAGTAGCTTATTTCCTACTGCTCATAAACCCCATTTAAGTGTTCAGTATCAGGGCCTCTTAAAAGAGTTCCTCATGTGTTAGCTGCTGAACAGAGCTAGGATGTTTCTGCTTAAATGAGGTGTGGCTCTGTTTGCCAGTAGCATGGACCCTATTTGAGAAAAGATGGTTATTAGGAAGCCCCTATTTACCTTCAATTTTGTATGCTTAGAATCTTTTTTTAAACTTTGTTAGGTTTTATCTGGAAATTCCAACTCCATGTAGGAATGCCAGCTGAGCTGATAGCTCGGTTGGAGGTTTTACTTCGTGTTGAAAGATGTATATAGTTGGGGCATTATATTCCCTATTATTTGGTGACTCTACTTAAATTTCTTTCATGTTTGTACATATTTTAAGAAACTTTCATATTAATAAGTTTTTATATTATCTGTTTTTTTATATATGACACCTAAATTGTTTTCTGCAAAATTTTATCACAATGAAGTGATAAATTTACCATAAAGGAAAGCAACATATCCATAAACTTACTTTATGGACAACTATAAAGATCTAGTTAGAACACAAATTAATACTGATAAAAACCTATATATTCTTATCTTATAAACTTTTGAATTTCCCCTATATTGTTTGTACCATTTTTATGCTTATTGTTTGAAAAATAGGCACACATATCTGTGTCTTTTCACAATATCAGCAGTTCTTAAACAATAATGTGATGATTAGCTTTGATTGTTAATTTGGCTGGATCTGGAATCTGAGATCACCCAGGAGATAAGCCTCCAAGCATACTTCTGAATAATTGTTTAGATAAGATTAGCCTCTTGGTATGCCTGTGAGGGAATATCATTGAGTTAGGAAGAACTTGCCATGAAGGAGGGAGGTATCATTCCTTGGGGTTGGGTCTCAAACTGCCTTATAAGAAGGCATCCAGCTGAGCAACAGGATCCATCACTTCTTGACTTCTGATTTGAGGAAAGGGGGACACTGTGAACAGCTACTTCTATCTTTTAGGCCCTACTTCCTCATCATTATGAGATATATTTATAGCTGCTATTAAACTTTATACCTCAAATTGTTTCTTGTTTGTTGGGAGCCAAAGCCAACTTAGCCATATTTTATGTTAGCTCCTATAGCTAGCCAGCAGTCATTTGCCAGAAGGCTACATTCCCTATTGTCTTTAGCTTAACCATGACTCCTGATAGTCTGGCTTGATTCTCTCAGCGCAGCAGGTGACATCCTCCAGGTCCTCAACCGATAACAGATAGATTTCCATACTAATTCTACCCTGTCCGCTACTCTCCCTCAAAGGCTTGCCACATTCTTTTGTATTTTCCACCCCCTTTCCTCCCAGCTACCTGCATGGCAGAGATTCTGTATAAATATTGCCTGTAACAATAAAGCTTAGGAGGACTTGAACAGAGAGATTTGTCTTGTCCTTCCATTCTTTCGTGTTCCTGCCTTCCATTTGCTTCCTTCCCAGGTCTAGGTCCACGCTGAAGACCCTGCTAGCCGGGAAAACTTGGTGAGATAAAAAACCATTGTGTCAGGGGGCAAGCATGAAAGGAATAGCCAACAGCTTCAGAACTTAAGGAAAACAGCTAGCTGGTTATCATAGATACAATGGCAATGCTTCAGAAAGGTAGGGCACAAAGGACTATGTGTCCTGAAGACCTCATGCTGTTATTAAGCATATTTCTGCTTTATTCCCTCATGGTCATCATGTTCCTCATAATCTCCGAATTGTATAAAAATGAGAAACTGCCACAAACCTCTGGCAGGCTGCTCCTACCTGCTGCTATTTTTTTGGCCTGAGTATTTGTTTCCTAATAAAGCAGGAAAAGCATCCCAACAAAATCACAAAGGATAGTCAATCTACAATGCTTCTGACAGCAGGGAGAAGAAGATAACATATACCATACCTAAGTCAGCCCCTGCAATATCTCAAGACAATGACCAAATAAGGATAAATCTTGTATCCTTTCTTGAGGCCTCTCTGGACTTGCCCAGACATGCCCAGAGATGGAAAAGCTGTAGCCCCAGCCAATCAGGAACATATTAGTGTAACCACAACTTACTTAGCCAATTATATTAAGAATGACCTAACTGTTCCTAGCATTTCCTTTCCTTATGCTTTTAAAAAAGCCTGTGAACTCCTCTTGAGGTTGCTATGCCCTTGTGTAGGAATTCCCAAAGTCCACCTGGAACTTGGACACGCTGTAACATGCATGAGGGTTTTAATAAGGGTTTTATTGTTACATACAGTTTCCAACAAACCTGGGTCAATAGCCTTGTAATGAACTAGAAAAGAAAGAACTACTCAGTCTACACTTAAATATAATTTATCCTTCTCAGATCTCTGCAAGGATTGATAGCTGGGCTGGTTATAATTTTGTCAACTTAATAAACTCAGACAATCAGATCCTTCTAAAAGATAATGGCCAGCTTTCAAGTTCATTTTTATAAAGCCTGATTAATAATACTAATATAACTAAAACTCTTATGTCTTTCTATAATTTATATAAACTTCAGAAAACGATAAAATTTAGATCCACCTCACAAAGGCCAAAAAGATTCCAGATAAATACAGCCTAAGTTTTTCCCACCTGTCTGTTTCTAAAGATGATACTTTTCTCTTCTAGTTTAAAGACTCCTGCCCTTCCCCAAATTACTAAGATGGGGCCCAAAACATAAATTCTAACTTTTGTTCTTAGTTTTAACATATCTCAACAGATTTCCTCTAAAATAAAATCTCTAAACTTGCCAAAAGCACATAGATCAGTCCTACCAATGTAAGTTGTTTCCTGTCTTGGCAACTGGATCAGATAACTATATGCCCTTGACAGAAGTTCTAGAGCCCAGTCCTTTTACTAGCTTTTCAACCTTTTTAGGCCCTAGCAACAACACCCTAGTGTCAGCTTAAAGCAATATTAAAGACACGACGCCCATACCCCCCGGCCCATAACAGGTTAAAAAAAAAAGAACCTTCCGATATACAAGACAAATCTTTTTGTAAAGGCCAAAAGATGCCTACAACCTAAAGTTTAGCTCTATAAATCAACCTCCTATAGGCTATAAGACCTCAGAAGTCCTAGCTGCTCCTATAAGACTTTGCAAATCAGTTTAGGCTGGCAAATATAGACACAAAGGCTAATACAAAAAAAAAAAAAATACCATCCTCCAGATAGACAAGCCTTGACAGCTCTGAAATAGCTAAAACCAAGTAAAAGCTCAGAGACTTGGCTGCTGCCTTCATAGAGCTAAGATTGTAATGATGCTGGCAGGATAGGAGATGCTCTTTTTTGTAGCCATCAATTTTTGCCTCTGTGTCATAAATAGACTACTCCTATGAGCTTATTGCCAAAGACCCATGATTGAGACAGTAACCAATAAATAAATAAAAATTTTTAAAATGAGTTGGAAAAGCAAGAACTAGAAAAGCACTTCCATTTTTTGAGCAAAAGTTCTCTTCTTCTAGACAAGCCTGAAGTCTGCATAGGATCAAAGTACAGAAGGGAAAAGGAGCTTAGGGGCTGATGACAGTTAATTATCCATGGAATGTCTCAGAACCCAAGAGAGTCTGGAAAGACCCAACCTGGGAGTAGTTAAAAAAATAAAGCTTGGCTAACAGCCAGCTGAAATGATAACCTTGTGATTCTTGCCTAACTTTGTGATTGTTTGGCCTTAAAAACCCAATTCCCAAAGTCACAGTACTTCCTCTGGCTACAGTCACGCCTGTGTGTCTATGTGTCAGAGCTATGTCCTTGCCATGTGGCTCATAATATACGATAAACTTTACTTTTACATTTCAGAGTGTTTACTTCTCTAATGATCTTTACAAAAGCCTCGTGACCAAGGCACAACAGTGCCAGCTCAGTGGAAAGCTAATGACCCTGTAGTACTGCCAGGCAGGGGCTTTAAAAAAAACATACATAAGCAAGGTGCGACACATCTTGGCATTCCAGGATTGGGCAAAGGGGGTACAGGTACAACAGCTTCTGGTTCAAACATAAAGTTTGAATCTATTGGCTGTCAGGTGCACTCCCAGACCTGGGATCCACTTTCAGTTACCAGAGCCTCTCTGAAATCGGGTCCCACTCTGAGGTACCAAATGTACTCATGAATTCAGGTCCTTACAGGGTCATCATTTTCTGAGGCGGATAACCCCCATATGCTTGAATTTTTCATGTTCAGAAAATAAATACTCTTGTTGATTGCATATGTTAGTGGTGGTACTCTTTGGGAGAAAATTTGTGGACCCCAAAACTCTAAGAGGGTCTCTAGCCTCTCACTGGACAATGTTAATGGTACATAAAAAGTAGTGACTAACTTTTCCCAAGAATTGCTGTTGGAGCATATTAATAATTCAGTCACCACTCTTAGAAAGAATTTAGAGATGTAGATTGTTAATAAAGTTAGGTTAGGATGTTTCTGTTAGTGACTTTGGTGTAAAAGATCTTGGGAAACAATTTATAGTTTAGAAAGGCACCGTTTAGTAGCTGGCTAGAACTTGTTGAGGTCTATCTAGCATGCTCTTTTCATGCTAAATATGGGTGGTCACCAAAAGCAATGATAAATTTCTTCTTCTCCCTTTGTCCCCATTTCCTGGTATAACTTAATAAACAAAAATGTTGATGATTTTATGTACTCTGAGGTTTCAAAATAAAAATAACTGCTTTTTACATACAAAGATTTGTGAAACTTTTAAGACTTTTTTAAAATAAGATTATCTTTTGAGATAAACAATAAAATGATTGATCTTTTCTTTGTGACTGAAAACAGCTGCCTTCCAGTACAAAAAAAAAATGGCTGAAATATGCTTGGATTGCCTTAAACTTTATAAATCTATTATAAAAGAATCATTGCTTTGGGATAAAGATGTTATGGATGAAAAATTAATACATAAAAAATGATTAACTATTCACAACAAAAACATGTAACTTGTGATCATAATGGGATTTCTTTCTGTGTGGACATTTTAATTTGTTTTTGGAAAATATGTAACTTGTGGTTGTGAGGTACTCTTTTCTTATATAAAAATTTTTGTCTTAGGGGATATAAAAGATATAAGAGAAAACTAAGAGAATTAGAAAAAATATATAGAAAAAAACATCATAGAAAAGGTAGAAGAAAAAACATGAAGTTAAATACTAGAAGAGAGAAAAACTCAGTAAAAATATTGGAAAAAGAAAAATAAAATGAAGAATTAAACTTTGATTCTCAGAAATATCTGTTGATTGTGTGTTCATTTGCATGGACTGCACACTGCCTCTTTAGTTCCTGATCTGCTGTGAGTGTGTCTCTTGGCACAACGGTATTATAGCAACCTGGGAGTCCACTTCACTTGGGATATACAAATACTGTATTACAAACAATGTACCATGCAACACGATGGTAGACTGGGTGCTCAACATGAACCAGGCTTCACATAAGCATACTTTTAAAAAGAAAACATGTTATCTCATTAGTAACCCTTTGATAATACCATATTTCTATTCAAATACATTCTGGAATACATTTAGGAACTATGGACACTGGGGTACCCATATCTGCCCTAGACTGGTTTGGTGTACAAGTGAAATAATGCAAGCTGTTCTGTTTAGATATTAGGAAGAATCTTATATTTATCACCTGTGCATGTTTATAGCTGGGTAGATATATGACTAAAACTGATGCATTATGAGAATGAACATGCAGTGAACAAAGGCTTACATAATCAGATTTCTTGATCAAAACATAAAATCATCTATGCTTCATCCTTCAGTAACCTAGCTCCCACTCCTCTTAAGCCTCACAACAGGAAGGTCCCACACAATTATTGGGACCCTTGGGTAGAGTACCTTCACTCATGTAGTCCACTGTCAGTCTGACAGCATAAACTGATGTGTATTTTCACTTCACTTTTAAATAGAATGTCCTGCAAGTTTATAAATTGATGTGCATCTGTGTTTAAATTGCTTAAATAAAAGTCTAAGATCCTGAAAACACACAACACAAAAGTTTAACCAGTCAGACAATCTGTCACAACAATGAGAAATATAACTAAGACAAACAATAAATTCACAGGCTATATTATGGCTGTATTTTCACAAGTAGTCTGGTTTCCTGGAATGGTCGCCTATTGGAAAACAGATTTATATATATATATATATATATATGTATATATATATATATATACATATATATATATATAATTTGGTGATTTTACATCATGCACCCCATCAAACTCAGTTATCAGTCCTCTCAGATTTACACCCACACTTGTGATCTTGTCATTTACAAAAACACCCATTCATGATGCGCATTTACTTACTGGAGCATAAGTAAACTCCCAGTAGCCATACCCTTAAAGATAATAAGTCGTTCTTCTATCACACCCCTGCCAGAGGCCATCAAAGCAGAAGTGAGGCACTGTGTCACTTAGCTATATTCTATGTTCTATAGCTCTTGTATACAATGACATTGTTTTTTTAAAGCCCACTAATGAGTGAATACATCCCCTGCTTCTCTTTCTGCGTTTGTGATACCTTGCTCAGGAGGATATTCTCCAAATCCATCCATTTGCCTACAAATTTTAGAATATCATTTTTTCTTATTGCTGAGTAGTACTCTATTGTGTAGATGTATCACAGTTTGTTCATCTATTCCTCAGTGAGGGACATCTAGGTTGTTTCCAGGTTCTTGCTATTGTGAATAATGCTGCTATGAACATAGTTGAGCTAAGGCTTTTGGGGTGCTAATGTGCCTCTTTAGGGTATATGCCTAAAAGTGGTATTGTGGCTCCTTGGGGAGATTGATTTCCAGTTTTCTGAGATACTGCCATACTGCATTCCAGAGTACAAGTTTACACTCCCACCAACAATGAAGGAGTGTTCCTCACACTCCGCATCCTCTCCAGCATAGGCTGTCACATGTGTTTATGATATTAGCCATTATGACAGGTGTAAGGTGATATCTCAAAGTTGTTTTGATTTGCATTACTCTGATGGCTCAAGATATTGAGCACTTTTTCATGTCCCTTTCAGTTATTAGTAATTCTTCTGCTGAGAATTCCCTTTTTAGTTCTGAACCCTGTTTTTAATTAGGTTATTAAGGGTTTGGGGCTCAAATTTTTTGAGTTCTCTATATATTTTAGAGAGAAATTCTCTATCACTTGTAGGGTTGGTGAAAATCTTTTCCCATTCTGTAGGCTGTTGCTTTGTCTTTTTGACTGTGTCCTTGGCCTTACAGAAGCTTCTCAGTTTCAGGAGGTCCCACTTATTGATTATTGTTCTTAGTATCTATGCTACTGGTGTTATATTTAGAAAGTGGTCACAGGTGCCAATGCGTTGGAGGGTATTTCCCAGTTTCCTTTTTATCATGTTCAGTGTGGCTGGGTTTATGTTGAGGTCTTTGATCCACTTGAATTTGAGTTTTGTGCAAGGTGATCTATTTTCATTTTTCTGCACAATACCATCCAGTTATGCCAACACCGTCTGTTGAAGATGATATCTTTCTTCCTTTGCATATTTTGGCCTCTTTGTCAAAAATCAGGTGTTCATAGATATGTGGGTGAATGTCGGGGTCTTCAGTTTGATTCCATTGTTCCACAAGTCTATTTTTATAGTACCAAGCTGTGTTTATTACTGTAGCTCTATAGTATAGCTTGAAGTCAGGGATGGTGGTGGCTCCTGAGGTTCTTTTGCTGAGCAAAATTTTTTTGGCAATAGCAGCTTTCCTGTTATTCCAAATGAAGTTGAGTATTGTTCTGTGTATTCTGTAAAAACTGTGTGTTTTTTACAGACCTTGAAATTCTGTAGATTGCTTTTGGTAAGATTGCCATTATCACTATGTTGATCCTACCAATCCAGGAACATGGGAGAACTTTCCATTTTCTTATATCCTCTTCAATTTCTTTCTACAGAGATTTAAAGTTTTTGTCAAACAGATCTGATACTTCTTTGGTTATAGTTACTCTGAGGCACTTAATGTTATTTGCAGCTATTATAAAAGATGGTGTTTCCCTTATTTCTTTTTCAGCCCTTTTATCTTTAGTGTATAGGAAGGCTACTGAAATCTTTGAGTTAATATTGTATCCTGCTACATTGCTGAAGATGTTTGTTAGCAGTAGAACTTCCCTGGTAGAATTTTGTGGGTCACTTATGTTACAATCATGTCATTTGCAAATAGAGATAATTTCACTTGTTCTTTTCCAATTTGTATCCCCTCAATCTTCTTTTGTTCTCTTATTGCTTTAGCTAAAACTTTGATAACTATGTTGAATAGATAAGGGAAAAGGGGACAGCCTTGTCTAGTTCCTGATTTTAGTGGGTTTTGAGTTTTTCTCCATTTAGTTTAATGTTGGCCATCTGCTTTTTGTAAATTCCTTTTATTATATTTAGGTATTTTTCCTGTATTCCTGATTTCTCGAGGACTTTTATCATAAAGGAGTGTTAGATTTTGCCAAAAGCTTTTTCAGCATCTAAGGAGATAATCATGTTGTTTTTTACTTCAATTTCTTTATTTAATAGATGACATTTACAGTTTTCTGTAGAGTGAACCATCCCTGCATTTCTGGGATGAAGCCTACTTGATTGTGGTGAATGATATTTTTTTATATGTTGTTGGATTCAGTTTGCCAGAATTTTGTTGAGAATTTTTGATTCAATGTTCATGAAGGAAATTGGTTTGTAGTTCACTCTCTTTGTTATGTCTTTGAGTGGCTTGAGTATCAATGTTATTGTGGCCTCATAATTGAGTTTGGCAACAGTCCCTCAGTTTCAACTGTATGGAAGAGTTTGTAGAGTATTGGAATTAGCTCTTTTTTGAATGTCTGCACTGAAACCATTTGTGTCTGGGCTTTTTTTAATTTGTGAGACTTTCCATGACAACTTCAATTTCCTTTGGTGTTATAGAATTGTTTATATCTTTAATCTGATCTTGATTTAATTTTGGTAAATGGTATCTGTCCAAAAAGCTGTCCCTTTTTTCTAGGTTTTTCATTTTTGTGGAGTATAGATTTTCAGAGTATGACCTGATAATTCTCTAGATTTCCTAGGGGTCTGTTGTTATGTCCCCCTTTTCATTTCTGACTTTTTTGATTTGGATACTCTCTCTACTTTTTGGTTAGTTTGGATAAAGGTTTATCTATCTTGTTGATTTTCTCAAAGAACCACCTCTTTGATTTATTGATTCTTTGTATTGTTCTTTTATTTCAATTGTGTTGATTTCAGTGCTTAGCTTAATTATTTCCTGGCATCTACTACTTCTAGGTGAGTTTACTTCTAATTGTTCTAAGACTTTCAGCTGTGCTGATAGTTCTCTTGTGTCAGATTTCTCTAGTCTTTTCATGTAAGCATCCAGTGCTATGAATTTTCCTCTTAAGACTGCTTTCATTGTATCTCATAAGTTTGGGTATGTCGTGGATTAATTTTCATTAAATTCTAGGAAGTCTTTGATTTCTTTCTTAATTTCTTCCTTGACCCAGAGGTGATTTAATTGAGTGATGTTTAGTTTCCATGAGTTGGTAGGCTTTCTGTGATTCTTCATGTTGTTGAACTCTAACTTTAGACCCTAGTGATCTTAAATGGTACAAGGAATTATACACATTTTTTCTACCTGTTCATATTTGCTTTATGATCTAGCATGTGGTCAATTGTAGAGAAAGTTCCATGGAGTGCTGAGAAATATGTATATTCCTATTTATTTGAGTGGAGTACTCGGTATATATCTACTAAGTCCATTTGGGTCATAACTTTTGATAGCTCCCTTATTTCTCTGTTGAGTTTCTGTCTGGTTGACCTATCTAAGGGTGAAAGTGGGGTATTGAAGTCTCCCACTTTTAGTGTGTCAGGTTTAATATGAGGTTTAAGCTTTAGTAGCACTTCTTTCACATGTGTACATGCCTTAGTGTTAGGAGTAGATTCAAGATTGAAATTTCATTTGGTGGATTTTTCCTGAGATATACAAGTAGTGTTCGTCCTGTTCTCTTTTTATTGATTTTAGTTTAAAGTCTATTTTGTTAGATATCAGAATCGTTAGGGTTAGGGTTAGGGTTACCAGCTTGTTTCTTAGGGCCAACCCTTTACTCTGAGCCTGTATCTGTCTTGAAAGTTGAGGTGTGTTTCTTATATGTAGCAGATAGATGGTTTCTAGTTTTGTATTCATTATGGTAGAGTGTGTCTTTTCATAGGTGAATTGAGTCCATTGATATTAAGGGATATTAATGACCAATGATTGATATTTCCTGTCATTTTTGGTAGTAGCTTATATTTCCTTTTCTTAGGGCGTTCTGTGCACTTATCAATTGTTTGTGGTTACATGGGTGTTTCTGGTTTCCCTAAGTTGGATATTTCCCTCTAGGGCTTTTTGTAGGGTGGGATTTGTGGTTAGGTATTGTTTAAATCTGGTTATGTTGTGAAATATCTTGTTTATTCAATCTATGTTAATTGATAGTTTGGCTGGATACAGTAGTCTAGGTTGGCATCCATACACTTTTAGTGTCTGTATAATGTCTGACCAGGACCTTCTTGCTTTTATTCTTTCCATTGAATATTTGTGTGTTATTCTGATGACTCTGCTTTGTAGGTTATTTGGCCCTTTTACTTTGCAGCTCTTAGTATTTTTTCTTTGTTCTGTAGGTTTAGTGGCTTGATTATTTTATGGTGAGCAGAATTTTTATGTGGGTCTAGTCTATTTGGTGTTCTGTAGGCCTCCTATATCTTTGTAGGCATTTCCTTCTTTAGGTTGGGGAAGTTTTCTTCTATGATTTTGTTGAATATATTTTCTGTGCCTTTGAGCTGGTATTCTTCTCTTTCTTCAATTTCAGTTATTGTCAGGTCTGGCCTTTTCATGGTGTCCCAGATTTCCTGGACATTTTTTGTGTTATGGCATTTTTGGTTTTAGTGTTTTCTTTAACTGATGTATCTATTACCACTATTGAGTCTTCCACCCCAGAGATTCTCTCTTCCATCTGTTGGTTTTGCTTACATCTGTGGTTCCAGATAATTTCTTTTTCAGATTTTTCTATTTCTAGCTTTGTCTTGGTTTGTGCCTTCTTTATTGCTTCTGTTTCAATTTTTAGTTCCTGGGAAATTTCGTTCACCTTTTTGTTTACTTTTTCTTGGTTTCCTTTATTTTATTTTTTTTTTAAAGATTTATTTATTTATTATGCATACAGTTTTACAGAAGAGGGCACCAGACCTCATCATAGATGGTTGTGAGCCACCATGTGGTTTTGCTGGGAATTGAACTCAGGACCTCTGGAAGAACAGTCAGTGCTCTTAACCTCTGAGCCATCTCTCCAGCCCCATCCTTTATTTTCTTTAGGGCATTTGTTCATCTCTTCTAACTTTCTGTTGTGTATTTTCTTGTATTTCTTTAGGGGACCTTTTTATATCCTCTTTTAAGGCTTCTATTGGTTTCATAAAACTTTTTTTAAGGTCGTTTCCTTCTGTTCCCTCTTCATTAATATGTTCAGGTCTTGAAGCTATAGAACTGGTTTCTTCTTCTGGTGGTGTCTTGTTGACTTTTGTATTGGTATATGTATTCTTGCACTGGCATCTGTGGACTGTTTTCTCAATTCACTTTTGGTTAGTTCTTGAATGGCTCTTAATGGATTGTTGGTCTCAGGGCTCTTAACCAGCTATGTGTTCAGAGAGTCAGCTGCTCTTGTGGGGTCACAGTGCTATAATGCCTGTCATCAGCTCTTGACCTCTCATCTCTCAGCTGAGTACCTAGGGACTCGACTGTTCCCCCACTGCTATTATTCCAGCTGTGTTCTTGGCAGAGTGTGTTCCATGCTGAATCTAAGTACCTGTCTCAGGGCCTGGGTTCAGGTGGCAAAAGTCACCATTTGACCACTGACCTCTCAGCTATGTACCTGGGGTCTTGGCTGTTTCCCCGCTGCTATTACACCAGCCATATTCTGGGTGGCCTGTGCTCTGTGCCAATGCTGAGTGCCCATCCCAGGGCTTCTATAATGTTAGAGTTATTGCCACCTGTTCACCGCTGGCAATAGAAGCAGCTTTGAAGTCATCTGCAAGGCACTTTTCAGAAGCTGTATTTAATTTCTTAAATTTTGAATTTGTACTAGTTTCAACAAACCTCTGGATCCCCTGAAGTCTCAGTGGGGTTTCTGGGTTTCCCCATACAGGCCATTAAATGTTGTGCCCAGACTCACATTTTCCCAGAAAGACGCAAAACCAGATTCTTTGATTCAACCCTCAATGACTGCTAATAATGCTCAGAACACACATACATTACACAGTAAATATATCTACAGACATAAACATATATATGCATATATATATGGGGGTTACATGATGATGCACAAAGGTTAAAGAGGCTACAGTGGATGTAAATAATTCCAAAGAGACCTTACTGATTGAGAGGTGGAAGGATTATATGAATGTAAATATAAGAATCTCTGCCCAGGAGTTAGAGAATGACCCTGGTTAGAGGCACAGCTTCAGAGTCAAGTCACAGGGTAAAACTGAACTACTTAAGTGAGATGCAGGACTATAGAGGTCCTAGTAGCAAAGTGCAGAACCAGGCCCAGACAGATTGGTCTTTTTGGATAGCAGTTCCAGTAGGCTGTATCAGTAGTTGAAACTGAGCAAACTCAAAGCAAACTGAGTTGGAAGTTCTCTACATATTAGTTTTTTAGCACATACTGGGTATTAAAAGACATGATAGGCTGAGGGAGCATAGTTATTGCATTTAATGTCTTTGCTGTTTGTGAGGTACAGAGGAGAATATGGTACACTTTTCAAAAAAATCTGGTATTCAGTAACTTCTTGGGTCTAAATTTCTTGATGTAATTTTAATATTTTCTGATGCGTGATTCTTATTAGTCTTAATTAAAAAAAAAAACAGCGTTAGATATCAAGTATGAAAGCTGAAGATCAGAGCATCAGAGCGGCCAGTACCAGAGCCTTCTTACCACTGCAAAGTCTCAGACCAAATGGCTGGGAGAGATCCTGTCTTCAACTACCTAGTGCTGGAATTAAAGGCATGAGCCTCCCAAGTGCTAGTATCAAAGGTATGAGCCACCATCACTTGGTTGTTTCTCTTTTAGACAGGTTTAATCTCATATAGCCCAGAGTGACCTTAAATTCTTGATCTTCCTGCTTCCCCCTCCCATGTGCTGGGATTAAAGGTGTGTGCCACTACTGTTTGACCTCTATGGTTTACTTGTGTCTGACTTGGCTTTTGGATCTCCAGGCAAGCTTTATTTGTCAGAACACAAACAAAATATCATACAACATGTCTTTCTTTTAGTCTAAAATAAAAGTGTTTTTAACTAACATAGAAAACTATATGCTATAAGAACAATAATGATATACAAATATATACATGCAATAATTACATTAACAATGTCTAGTTCATTAGCATTTAATAAATTCAAAGAAAATACTCCCTTTTCTATACTGTCCTGGTGAGTCCTACGTCTTATACCTAACTCACTTTCTATTTTAACTTGCATTACCAACCCAAAAATATCTTTTATTTTTCTCAATATTATATACTTTATACCTCTTCTGTGAGTTTATTTTCTGAACTTGTTAAAAAGGAAAACCATGACTATAACTATCTATCCTTCAACTCCATCAGAGACATGAGAAGTATATAATATGACCTGAGTAAACAGAAAGTGTAGAGCAAACAGTTTCCAAAAATAAGAAGTATCAGAAACAGCTAATGCTTGGACAATCAATCAAGATATCTCTGAAACTTTCAGGCATCCATCTTCAACCTACATTCCTAAATATTTGAAAGACTTATCTGTAATGCAGAATTTTTGAAAGACTGTCCTGCCTTGTCTTAACAAAGTTTGGCAGTCATTTTCTTTTATGTCCTGCTTGTCCATTTTGGAAAATGTACTGTCAGCAGTTGATACAAGAGCAAGTTTCTATCCCAGTTGCTAATTTTTTTTTTCCACAAAGTAAACTCCATATACAGTTTCTTTGATGCCCATCATTTTGTCTGAAGTAGATTCGTGTCACCAGGAGCAGTCATGTCTTATTATCATAAAAACAATCACATATTACTAAAACATTTTAAAAGCTAGTTCTGTAGATCTCTGAAGTGTTTAAAAACCACCTCTGTATCTAAAATCTAATCTTTGTTTGACATTGAAAATATACCTAATATGACTACAAGTTTGATTGTAATAGGTAACTAACTACTAACATGTACTTCTTTATCATCCTAAATAGTTTATAGTCCTAACCAAAATAACCTTAATTCTGTACCAATATACAAAATCTATATCAATGTAAAAATTTTAAAACTAGTTGGTTTTTGGTTTAAAAGTAAATTAAATATCTACCTTTTTATCTTTTTATTTCTATAACATATATATAAAAAACCCTCAAATTTACATCAACATATAATAACCCAAATATTTGAAACTAATATTTGCTTTTAAAATGTAGACTCAATAATCTACCTTTTAATTCTATTTCTGTATATCTAACTTTTCATTTTAGAACAAGAACTCTAAATTTAATCTTTTTTGTTCAACTTTTTTCCTGACTATGACCAATAACAACTTATAACCAACCACTGTAAATAATGACATATATCTATAACACACTGAACAACCGTAAACCACCCATTCTACTTCTTGGAAATGTGGGTGTTGTGTTCTTATTCTTTTAATAAGAACTTCCAGCTGTCTGGTAGTAACATAATCTTTAGGGGATTCTGAAAAGAAGATTGGGATAATTGTTAAATCATGGGACAACCAGCTGTGACATTTGTTATCCAGTCTCTGTGTAATAGAAAAATACAGGGTATGTCTCAGCTCCTGGCTAGAGTAGTTTATAAGGCTGAATAATCTCAGCAAACCACCTTGAAATTGTCCTGAGCAGTTTGTAGTCCAAAGCCAATCTTTTGGTCATGTTTATCAGCTTAGTGTGTTACCATATTCCAGGGGATATCATCATCGGGGGACCCCATCATTTTTTGGACACTCCAGAAATCACTGGAGGAAAAATTTATCATTCACTGTAGAAAACTTAAACATCATTAATATAAAAGTAGAAAGTTTAAATTTTAAGATAGTACTATACCTAAAGAAAAGTTTTAAAGAGTCAAAATAAACTTGAGGGGTAAGAAATTTGTGACAATAATTGTCCCTATGGTTTTCTTCTGCTCCATACCAGGTGGCTTTTGTGATATAAAACAATTTTCTCTTAACAATATGCTTAGGTTTAGAGGAGGAGAAAGTCATGCTCCAACTCCAAAGCCAATTTTAATTTTTAATTGAACAGGGGCTACATTTTCCTATTGTCATATATGTTGTCAATGTGCTATTGTTGTGAACAGACACTATCATCATGGCAATTCTTATTTTAAAAAAGCATTTAATTAGGACTTGCTTAAAATCTCAGGATTAGTCCATTATTACCATGGTGGAAAGCATGGCAGCACAGAGGCAGGCATGGTGCTGGAAAGGGAGCTGAGAGTTGTACATCTGGATAGGTAGACAGCAGGAGAGAAATGTTAGTTTTGACTTGGACATTTGAAAACCCAAAGCCTCAGGGCTGGAGAGATGGCTCAGTGGTTAAGAGCACTGGCTGTTCTTCCAAAGGACCGGGATTCAATTCCCAGCACGCACATGGCAGCTCACAACTGTCTGTAGTTCCAGTTCCAGGCAAACACCAAGGGAAATAAATAAAAATAAACAATAAAGTATCTACGTGATTAGCAAAACTGCATTTATTGACATATCATCTTTGAAGGCCCATCCTTACTGATCGACTTCTGTTAGCTAGGCTGTGGTTCCAAAACCTCCACAACCACCTCCAAGAGTAGACCTGTGTGGGCCAAGTGCTCACACACAGGAGTATAAGAGGACCATTTTACATTCAAAATAACACAAACTAAAGTTTTAAATATAAACATATAATAAATAAAATAATAAAAATAAATAAAACAATGTATTTCTTATATAAGTAAGTTAAAGAAGGTATCAAAGTATAAATTAGTAAAAAAAAAAAAAAAGAAAGAAAGAAAGAAAGAAAAAAACCCAAAGCCCCACCCCAATGGCACACTTCCTCTAATAAGGCCACACCTACTTCAACACTGCCACACCTCCTAATTCCTCTCAAGTAGTGCCACTCACTAATGATCAAGTATTCAACTGTATGAGCCTAATGGGCATCATTCTTATTTAAACTACCAAAATATGGCACTAATTTACTCTGATAAATTGAGTAAGCAGCTTTTTTACATTTAAGAATAAGCTATTTATCAGCCAATGCCTCACAGGTGGTATCAGACAAATGATTATAGTTAATCTTTTTTCTCTTTGTTCTTTGGGGCATGCCATTCAGATCCCAAGTAAATCACATATAGCCTTATTCTTACTTATGAATTCCTGGCTTTAATTTGGTTTGTTTCTAGCCAGTTTTCTTTAACTTAAATTATCTTGTCTACCTTTTGCCTCTAGACTCTTATATTTCTCTGTTATACATACATTTCTGTACTTGTTACTCCATTGCTTGTTTTGTAAATGGGTGGCTGGACCCTGGAGTCTTTCTCTCCTTTTCTCCTTGCTCACTGGTTTTTCTCTTCCCAGATTTCTCTTCCTACTTATTTTGCCTGCAAGTCCCACCTATCATTTTTCATGCCTTGCTATTAGCTGTTCAGCTCTTTATTAGACCAATCAGATCTTTTAGACAGTAAAGTAACACAGCTTCACAAAGTTAAGCAAAAACAACGTAAAATAATGCGACACATTTTTGTATCATTAAACAAATATTCAAAGCATAAACAAATGTAACACACTTTAAACTAATATTCTACAGCAAATGATACTGTTTATATGTAGTCTCTGAATTTGTACTCAGAGCAGAGTGAAGCCCTGCTTATAAATAAAGTATCAATGATATAGCAAAAATAGTTTTATATAATATGAATTAATTTAGAACAGAGTATATGCCAATGAATTTAAAAATACACCTCTAGTTCATGCAGTTCATTTCTTCCTCTGCATCTCTGTGGTGGTTTGAATAAAAATGGATCCCATAGGCTCATGTAGTTGAATGCTTAGTCATGAGAGAGTGGCACTGTTTGAGAAGGATTGGGTACATGAAGTCCTGTTGCAGTAGGTGTGGCTGGAAGTATGTCACTGGAGGTAGGCTTTGAAGGTCGAAAAGCTCAAGCCAGGCTCAGTGTTACTTTTTCTGCCTGCAGATGAGGTTGTAGCCCTCAACTACTTCTCCAGTACCATGCATGCCTGCATGCTGTCAGGGTTTCCACCATAATGAAAATTAACTAAACTTTTGAAACTGTAAGCCAGCCCCCAGCTAAATTCTTTTTCTTTTTAATAATTGTCTTGGTCATTGTGTCTTTTCACAGTAACGAAACGGTGACTAAGACAATGTTTTATTACAGCAACAGAAAGCAAACTAGAAGTCTCCACTGTCACAAATTCATACTCGGTGGTCATTTGATATTTCACTTTTGAGATTCAAATATACATGTTTTTGTTCCTCTTTTCCTTTTTTGGTGTCTTGACATTTTCTTAGCGATTTAGAATAAACTAGATTTCTATTTCCATGTGTGTCTTAAGTTATATAAATACTTTCCTCTAGTCCATTTCCTATTTGCTAAGTTTGTCTACACTGGTTTTTCTTTTAATAGAAAAATCAATGTTGGTATTATCAAATTCTCATGTGATGAGCTATATATTAAGGCCTCTTCTAAGAATTTCCATCTGTTCTAAAGTATAAAGTCAACATTTATGCTTTTTTCTATTGTTCTTTATTTGGTCTTTAACATTTGTAATATATTGGAAGCAGTGTTGTTCTTAATATGTCTTAAAACCTTTTTTATACAATTAGCTTCTGTTAAGGACCTATCTTGTCCTCCGTCAGTGTGGTTCTATCTTACATAAAGTTTCCCTTGTTTCATGGCTTCTAGTCCTTACTCATCAAATTGTACATACATCAGTAAACTACTTTTTAAAATGATAATGTACTTTTATTATAAAATGTATTATCTGGCAGACTTAGCCCTCACTGTGTGTTATATTATCTAAAAATACTCTGAGAATTTCAAAGTATGGAACTCAATATAAGAAGCCAAGAGTTTAAAAATCTGAATAAGAGATAAAAATTGGAGATTGACATAAATGCTATGCATAGACTATTATATTCAACAATGACAGAATCTTCCTATTTTAAAATGTAACAAAAATGATCATACACTGAACATTAACCAAATATTCACAATCCTACTAAAAGGATTTGAATGAGTGTTGACCTGGAGTCTATCCTTGGAAGTATCTACGTGATTAGCAAAACTGCATTTATTGAGATATCATCTTTGAAGGCCTATCCTTACTGATCGACTTCTGTTAGCTAAGCTGTGGTTCCAAAACCTCCACAACCACCTCCAAGAGTCGACCTGTGTGGGCCAAGTGCTCACACACAGGAGTATAAGAGGATCATTTTACATTCAAAATAACACAAACTAAAGTTTTAAATATAAACATATAATAAAATAATAAAAATAAATGAAACAATGTATTTCTTATATAAGTAGGTTAAAGAAGGTATCAAGGTATAAATTAGAAAACATAGAACAAAAAGATTATAAAGAGGAGCTATAGCATAATATAGAGTATATGGGTGCTTCCTATTTTTATAAATTGACAAAGAAAAAGGCAGAAAAGATAGATGTAAAAAAGCAAGCTTTTTTGTCAGACTGTCTTTAGACTGTCAGCCTACAAATCATGGCATGAAAAGTTACTATTAATTATGAAAGCTTACAATTTACTTAACCCATATTTTTAATCTATATTCTGCCATGTGACTCGGTTACCCTTTCTTAGTATAGCACATTTGACTTGCTCGGTGTCCGCTGGCAAAACTGGTTGCCTAGATTCTTCCTCTTGGTATCTCTCTCACTGCCTGGAAGTTCTGCCTATTCTCTCCTACCTAGCTTCTGGCCATTTTGCTAATGAGACGGTACTTTAGGCAAATAAACATCTTTACAGTATAAAAAATATTCTGAAGTAGACATCAAGTTTTCATTACAAGCTAAAACAAAAGGAATACATGTCAAGTTCATGTACCCCTTAGGAACCTATAGAAGGGTTTCAGTCTGCCAGAAATATTCATTTCCCTGGTACATATCGAAAGTCATGTTAGCCTTCAAATTTCTTGGTCCCTATTCACATACACCTGTTGTGCATTTCAAAGCCCACATTAGCCTCTTGGTCTCATTTTACATTTCTAAAAATGTGGAGGATTTTTGGTATTTTTTTTCAATGCTAGGTGTGAAACCCAGGGTCTTACACAGTCTAGGTAATTATTTTGTCTTTGAGTTACATGAGAGAAATGTTTAAAAGTTGAAAATAACTCATATCCATAGAAATTACTGAAACCATCTCTGAGCTTAAATATTATTGAGTATATGAATGAATATATAAGTGCTAAATAGAAGCTTATTGAATATTACATGCAAAGTAGTGAATCAAGTAATAAGTATATGTTTGATTAATAGACTGCTACACATGTCCCTGACCTTCTTTGTAAAAGCAATCAATCAATTAATACTAGAGACATGGGATTGTAGTTCAACTAATAGAGTGTCTAACATGCATGGAGCCCTGGGTTTGATCTCCAGCCCTACACAGAAGTAGAGTGTTAGTGGTGGCATGCTTTTACTACTCACTTCAATGAATTTCTGACAGCCAGTGTCTGGCAAGGAATTATACAGCTTCATCTTGACAGAGACAATTGTCCAGAAAGTATCACAAAAAAAGGTTTGAAAGTTAATCTCATGTAATCCCATCTAGTCTCAAACTCACTAAGTAACCAAGAATAATCTTGTATCTCTTTTTAAAATTTATTTATGTATATTGGTGTTGTGTTTGCATGTATGGCTATGTACCTCATGGCCATTTTTTACTGCCTCCTCTATCATAAACCCCTACACTGCTCCAGGTCACAGGTTTCTTTCCCAGCAGTTACTTATAACCCACAGGATATTTTCATGTCCTACTTTGCTAGACCTGTCATGGTCAGTCTGAACCTTTTTCTCTCTGTTTTGAACCTTACCAAATGCCTCTGGCAGTTTTTCTCTCCTACTCACCCTCTTAAGCATGGAAATGCCATTTTGTGTTTACTTTACTGTGCTCTCATTTATAAAAAGAAATTTATGAAATTAAACCTAAAAAATAATAATGAAGAAAAAACATAAATTAATTAAATACAAGCCAAAAATGATATGGAGAAATAAGCCAAAAATTATTTAAGAAAATCAATAAAATTATACATTAAAAAATGTCACTGCATAAAATATTTTTAAAATGTAAAAAAAAACAAACGATCAATGTTATGACATTATCATAGGCTCTAAGTATACAAAATAAGATAAGTAAACTTATTATAGTATAGATGATATTTGATCATAAGTTTTTAAAAATATAAACATAGGAATACTTCTTATATCTATTTAAGAAAATGATTCTTTATAAAACAGGTTCTTGAGTAGTTAGAATTCTCTCTGAGTGTAAGAATGTGTGAGAAACAGTATTGCACCTTTTTCTCTGGGTGCTGAAATAGTCTAAAAGATTAGACAGAAAACCTTAATATTTCTCCTTTTTTCACAATGGAAAATTAATATTTTAGTATCCCCCAAATTATTATCTATTATCATATATAAAATAATCATAAACATAGTCTTCAAAATAATTTTTAAAGTGACAACACAAATATTACATCATGTTTTCTGATAATGGAGAGGGGCTGTGGCCAGAGTTTTCTGGCCTGTCTGGCTCAAGATCCAGACCTGCAGTTCTGCAGCCACTTGTCTCCAAATAATCACACAAATGTTTATATTAATAACAAGCTATGTGGCTTATGGCTTAGGCTCATTATCAGCTAGCTGTTATAACTTGACTCAAGCCACTTCTATGTTGCCATGTGGCTAGTGGCTTTACTTGTGTTCCATTACATCCTGCTCCCCTAAGCAGCAGCTCAGAGTCTCTGTGTGACTATGGCTTCTTACTCTTTATCTATGCTTAGATTTCCTGCCTGCCTATAAGGTGGCTTGCCATAGGCCATAAAAGCCTCTATATTACCCATTGGTATTCACAGCATAGGGAAAGACATCCTACTTCAATGGGTAATTTTAAATATCTAGTATAAAAAGGTCTATAATGACCTTTATTGCGAAACATTTTCCAAAAATATATGATTATGAAAAATACAACATAATTTCTTGCATGCGAACAGTAAAGAATATCTATTGCTCTTGAAAATGGCCAGAGTTCTATTCTCAGGACTCATACTAGAAGCCTCACAAACTCTAGAGAATCTGACATCTGCTCTGACCTCCAGGGCATCTACATTCCTGAACACCAACACACAATTTGAAATTTATTTTTAAATCTTTTAAAAATATGTTAGCATCTATTCTTTTAAATATAATTACCCCAAAATAAAATTTACTGTAGAAAATACATCTTGGTTTAATATCTGAATTCAATATGAAAATATGTATTATCATATAATTTAATTTATACAATTATTTCAATAAACAAAGTAATATTTGACTAGATTTAACACAAGCAATGATAAAACTTCCTAGCAAATACAGCATCTTTGCTTTTTTCATTGTGATAAAATGCTCTGTCAAAATCAGCTTAAGAGAAAGGGTTTATTTTAATTGAAGTTACAGTCCATCATGTTTGAAAATTCAAGATGGCATGAGGCTTGGAGCATGTCATCACAATGAGTCCATAACTAGAAGGAAAGAGCAATGAATAATACATGTTTAGTTCTCTTTCTCCACCTTATACATTCCAGGAAGCTCACTTAAGAAATGATCCTACCCATGGTTAAAATGGGTCTTCAGTATCAATTATTACAATCAAGACAACGTCTAACAGGCACCCTCAGAAGGTAGCCCTAATACAGGTAATGCCTGATGGGTGTGCTCAAAGCCCTTTCTCTTGAGTGACATTTAGATTCTGTTAACATTTGACACTAATATCACTTCTTCACCTTTCATCAACTTGACACCCAAACATATCACTTGAAAGCTTTCCACCTCTTGTTCCATCAGTTCATGATCATTATACTGTGTAAAATGTATTCATTCCAGTATCAAGTCCCCAAAGTCATTAACAGTTTCAATATTTGTAACTTTCAAAGTCTCTTAATTATGAATTCTTATGAATTAAAAAAAATGAGTACATACTTTCAGGATAGAAAGCATAGAAGAAATATTCCTATTCTAAAATGAAAGAATCATGTCTGTAGCAAGGAGCTATACAAAAGCAAAATCCACCAGAAAAAACATCAAATACTACAGCTCCCTTTTCAACATCTGTGATTCATCATGAAATTGGCTGGGCTCCCAAGCGCTTAGATAGCTTCACCTTTCCAGCTCTGCCATATGCAACACACACATATTCTTGCCCAGGCTCAAATCTCTCCTGGGTGGATATTCCATGGTTCGGGTAGATCCAATATTTTGGATTATTTATTATGACTGAAACTTTACCTTCACTCATTCACACAAGAATTCTCAGGGAATTTTTTTGCAGGGTTTCCAACCCTGCTTATGGTGCTTGGCTTCAGTTGCCCATTAAAATGATGGTGGAAGATCTATGACTCTGCATGCATCTTCATGCCTTCAAACTCAGCGCTTATTGAAGAACATTGCCAAGTTCCATCATTAGCTCAGGATGAAGCCTCCAGTGGGATGAGGCAATATCCCTTGGGATACTGCACGTATTGTCTTAATGTAGTGTAGAAGGTTTCTCTAGAGTAATGCTGATCCTATCCAAATTACAGGTGCCTTCCCAACACCAACCTGAACACTCTCTGGTATTGAAATTTACTCTGTCAAATAAACGGTCCATTTCCTTTAAATCCATCCAGGTTCTCAGTACACAGGCTGGATAAAGCCAGATTCTAGGCCAAATTTTTCTCATCCCAGTTACCCACACAAACCTTGTTCCTCCTGAGAGCTTTCAAAGCAGGCCTCTGCCAGCATTCCTGTAAGCATTCTTTTCTTCCAAGATCCTAGAGGCTAGTTCTAATCTAGATAATCCCTGACAGGTTCCCAAAGTCCTGTCTTGCAGGTTATTTTAGATGTAGTCAGGTTGATCCTTTGCCCATAAAACTCTGGCTCCAGTATTCAAGGATATTTCTAACTCAAAGTCCCAAATTCTTCTACTATCCTCCAGCAAATTAGGGACCAAATGTCTAAGAACATCATAGTCAGATTATTATGCCAATGGCCTCACTTATCAGAATAAATTTCTGTTTTAGTTTCCTTTTCAATGTCTGTGATACTTTTGCAAAAGCAATTTAAGGAATTGTTTATTCCTGGTTTATTCTGTCTCATAGTTCCAAGTTAGAAGAGCATCATAGCCAGGAAGTCACAGTGGCAGGAAATTTTGGGAGCAGGACATGTTATACCTGTAATAAAGAATAGAGAGGAATGAATGAAACCTTAGCTCACTTTCTGTGTTATACAGTTCAGAAACCCTTGTGTAGGAATGGTCCTGACCACAGTTAAGATGGTTCTTCACACATTAATTGATAGGTTCAAGATAATTCCCTATAAGAATGACTATAAGCCCATTTCTGAGACAATTTTAGATTTTATTCAGTTAACAAATAACACTAACCATCACAAAGTAAGATAATTAGTTCTCCAGTTTGAATAATGGAGCCTGGCACATGTGCCACTGAACTGTGGGTATTCCTCAGTCTTCCTTATGTTTACTTTTAACATACATTACATTGTGTAATCGGGGAGCTGTGCAGAACCATTTTTTAAGTTCATAAGTAGGTTGAATTCCCTCGGATTGTAAAACTGTGTGGGAAACCACATTACTCCTTTCCCCTTGGGTGCTTGAACAGTCTAGAAAATCAGACTAGAAAAATTAATATTTCTATGTCTTCCACAACAGGAAAATGAATATTTTAGTGCCCAAGTTTTTGTTGAAAAATTTAGTCTGATAAAAACCATCTATTCATATGTATCCTCATAAGGGGATGGAAATAGATTTTCAATGTAACTGTTTTAAAAAAGTTCTCTAGTCTCATTAGGAAACAAAGAGCTAAAATCTGCTAGGAATTATTATCTCTTTTTATTGAAGTATTACAGCAGACAGTACTATATTAAGAAAGCTTCTTGTGAAAGTCATCCATAGAGTCTCTTAATAAGTCATCTACTGTGAAAAATATTAACTGTCAAATCTGTGTTTCCTTTATTTATTTGCAATTAAAGCTGAAACAGAAGCTAAATGAAAGTGTAGATCAAACTGAATTGTTCTGAGAATACATGGGCATTTTCTACAACAGGGTCATAGTTCATAGAAAAAGCATAATCAGATGTGTTTTCTCTATTCAACCTGACAAATTGTATTATGTGCTTGAGAACAGGCTCTCAGAGAAAACACTCTTAGTACTTACCCTGTTCTCATTCTTACTGTGGTCAATACCTTGATGGCAAGCATGCTTGCAGCAATAACATATTTCCCAAATAACCCCAACTAGAAGATGTTAAGAAGACAAACCTGTCTTAGCAAGCAAAAGAAGCATAAACTACCATTTCAGAGGTTGAACTGTGATCCAACACTATCAGGATAAGAGCCATTCTATCATTCAGCTACATGCATATTTGCTGGCAGGTTCATTGGAAACCAATAATGCTGTACAAGGATATAGTTGGTGCTGGAGAAATGTAAGAAGCAAGTCCTAATGTGGATTGAGCACATCCCAGAGTTTAGCTACATGAAACAGTCAGAACTAAAGGGCCCAAAAGAACTGAGGCAGTTTAAGGAACAACTATGAAGATGAGATATCACATTACTGTCACATAGAGAGAGAAAAGAGATTTCTGAAGGCTGTGGCATGTGTTCTTGTATCTTTCAAAAGCTATTGGACAGTGAAGAGTAGAAGCTGACTGCATGTGGGTGTAAAGAACTGTGGTGGAAATTTGCCATAGAAAGAAGTGTTCCCACCCTAAGGTGTTCAAATAAGCATCCAAGACAGATGTTTAAAGGGTTGCACAGGTAAGAAGGAGTGAGTATAGCATTTCAGAGCTGACATGAACAGCCCCTATAGTGTGCTCCTCACCAGACTCCTGCAGCCTATCTGTCCAAGCTATGTTTTCCTATAAGTACCTTCCTGTCTTTTGCTGAGGCACTAGAGTTTCTTACTTTTATGAGACCCCCGCTTCAGTCACAACTCCTACACCAGCGATTGTTCTCTTCTCTGACTGATATTGCAGTAATGCTCACATTCTTCTCTGAATAATATATTATTTTCTGCACCTCTGATCCCCATCAGACACTGAGTGCTGGCATCTTGGGAGGCAGGCTCTTGCTCCCTGTAAATGGAATGATCTTTGTCAAAAAGCTTCTAATACATAAGAAATATGCATTTTTTATGTAAAAAAACTGAGAAACTAAAGAAGGTTTGCCATAGAAAAATGAGGTCAGTAGAAAACCTCAAACACTTGTTATGTGGGATGCAAAAAATTAAGGGAGCAAATCACAGCTTAAATACTCTATTATATAACAAAGTGACATTGCACTTATGTAAAAATAATTTCTTCTGAAATGGGAATAACTTTTAAATTTACAAAAATTAAATGTTTTCTAAGGTCATAAAACTATCACTTTGGTTGATAAAAAGTAGAAATCAGAAAGCCAAGGTGAGGACTCACTTAGTAGAGCCTTCTTTTAGCTCTACATTCTGGTGACACTGAAGTGACATTCTGGGAAGCAAGCCCAAAGTCTGAAGTTGCCAATTTTTCGGAATCATGGAACAGAAGATCCTCTGTAGCTGTTGTCTAAATATGTGACTCTTCATGGGATTTACTCCGATGTAAGCAAGTCCCAGAGTTCATTTGAATCTTTGCATTTCAAGGCGAGTTTATGTGTGCTGAAGAGTCCCATAGATATGAACAGGCTGATGCAGTGGATCAGCCAAGGGTTTTCTACCTTATTTCTCCTTGGCTAGAGGCAAAACAAAAGCATTTATAGTAAGTGAGAACAGGTTACTTCTGAAACTAATATACTTGAGATCATCAAAAGTAAACTTATAAGAAAAGCTAATTATGATAAAACTAGAGTATTTTTATGTTGTTGGTAAGAATTGATTATGATCTTTTAAATAATTTATCTATATTACTATTTGTCTGTGAATTTAATATTTACCAAAATCATATAAAACAGTAAAAAAATCCAAACTAGGCAGAAATTTGATTGAATTTGAGGCCTGTTCTACAGGATAGAATTCATAACTGATGCTGTAAACATGACCAAAACACAGGGGAGACCATAGGATGTCACAGACTGTAGGAAGAAGCTCTTGCTGCTTCGTTGAATCGTCATATTGTCAAACTGCCTTCTAAATATATCCATAGATCTGCACTACTCTTAGTCAGTAAGGCCTCTCTTGGGCACTAAGAAGTGATTAACACAGACTTACATTCAAGGACCACAGTCAGAACATCTATGTCAACCTCCCTGCCACTAAGGCTCAAGAACACCATGAGGAAGGGAACAGAAAGTACCAATTGTAGCATGGGGAGGAGTTCTGTGAAATGTGATCATTTCACTAATAAATGCACAGTAGCTATGGCTACCTCCACAATTCTTGCACAATATCAAGCTGATTAAAATTCCATCACAGATGGAAGGGGCTGTCACAAGGCCATTGGCAGCTGATGCTTGCTGGGGGATAAAGATTCACATTTCTTTGGGTGTGTAAACACTCTCCACACCTGAGTGGATGGCACTACACCCATAGACACACAAAGGCACAAACTGAACACAGAAGGTAAATGTGTCCTAGTTTCTTCTGACAAAAAAGCTTGAATAGAAAAGGGCTTATTTGATTTGAATAATACTCCATCACTGAAGGAGATCAGGGCAGGAATTCAAGCTAGGAACCTGAAGCAAAAATCATGGCAGAACCTTGTATCAGGCTTACTCTGCCATTCCTGTTTATTCAGCTGACTTATACAATCCAGGACCACCTGCCCAGAAAAGTGGTGATGCTCATAGTGCAACATAGTAAATTTCTATCTCAGTTAAAATAACACACTTCCTTAGGGACCTGTTCACAGAGCAATCCTATGAAAAGAGCTGCTTAATTGAGCCTCCTTTTTCAAATGATTCTAGGCTGTGTCAACTTGGCAGTTGATACTGACTGTGACCATGTGGGGTTAGAGAGAGATGTGTGGCAGAGCCTGCGGAATGTTGGGTGTGGGCAATGAGAGAATGGATATGTTCCAACTGCACTGAATACATGTATGAGAGTTTTCAAACAATAAATACAAAATATTAATTAAAAATAAAAAGTTGGGAATAATAAAATGAATAAAAGAGAATAAGTCTTTGGCAATATGCGTCTGGGGTTCATAAGGTTGATTACAGGAAATGATAGAAGAGAGAAGCCAAGAAGACTGAAACATACTTGTGCTGATGTGCCTAGGATACTGGCTCTCTATCTAGACACTGGGCTCTAAGTAAGTTTTAGAAAACAAGTACCACAATGCTCCTTAGAGGGGAGCAACAGAAGAATAAGGATGGATCATGTGTCAGGTCTGTCAATATCCAGCAGAAATGAGAGCCAGCATGCTTCCGACTTCTGTGACTGTTGATGCCTGAAGCCCAGCTCTGTGCTGGAACACTGAAACAGAAGCTCTTCTTAGAAACAGAAGACAAGGCCTGGCCACTACCAGAAACCCAGAGAAGCAAATGGCATGCCTGTGCTGTCAATGCACAAGGTAACTCTAAGGTCAAGTTCTCAATATTTCCAGATATTTTTCCTTTCTTTCCTTTATAATGCTGAGTGTTGAACTCCAGAATTCACATACCTCTGAGCTTTCACCCGTGGCTGTTAGTATTTTCTACTAGGTCATGGGTAATAGATGGTGTTGACATGTATGAAAAACCCACAAAATAGAACTTAATACATGTAACCTAAGGCCTACCCCTTCAAAAAACTATTACACAGACAACTCCTGAGTGCTCTTTAGTCATAGAAACAGTAAATGCAAGCATCAAAATGGCATAAAAGGTATCATTAAAATAAATAATGATGAAGGTGAATGCTGCATTCTTAAACTTATGACTTAAACATGAATAAAACTGGCTGTCTGTGGGAGACTCACCTAAGGGAGGATAGATGTAGAAGTTCTGCAATTTCAGTAGAATTCTTAGGGTAGCTCTTTCTTTCACACTCAGAGTTCTAAGCTAACCATAGAGTGATCTATGATCTTGCTACTAAATGAAGATGTGTTTGTGAAAAACAGAACTGGGGGTTCAGTAGTCATTCTCAAAATTCATTCAAAAATCCACTGTGGCAGGTATGCAGAGATTTAGATAGAACCTAAAACTTCAACAGTCCCTAAGTAAAATCTGCCCTAGCTGTGAAAGCATCCTCAGAAGAGTCCAAATAACTCTGAACCCAAAAAAGCAATTTCATCTTTTCATCTATTATTTTCTCATCTTTTCCTCAGCTTTATCACCAGCTTTATCTAGGAATAAGTGAAAGAGGAATGGACAGACTCACTGGAAGAGACAGGTCCCCAGAGAAGAAAACTGAATGATCTTCTATTTTAATCGGTATTCTACTGCTGTGAAGAGACACCATGATTACAGAAACTCTTCTAAAAGAAGCATTTACTTGTGACTAGCTTATCATTTCAGAGGTTCAGTCCACTATTATTAGGACAAGAAACACAAAGGCACACAGGCAGATGTGGTACTGGAGAAGTAGCTGAGAGTTCTACATCAGGATCCATAGGCAGCTTTTGAAACCTCAAAGCCAACCCTATGGCACACTTTTTCCATCAAGGCCACATCTACTAATCCTTTCAGACAGTACCATTCCCTGTTGACCAAGCATTCAGACCTATAGGGGTTATTCTCTTACAAACTATCTCATCTCCTTTTTTCTCATTCTCCTCTTTATTTTACTCCCTTTCTTTCTCTTTTTATTTTTGTTCACTCTCTGTTTCTGTAGAGACTAAAGCAACTAAAACAAGATAAAGAATAATTGCCTTTTTTCCCCCACAAACTTCACTGAAGCCTGAAGTGTAAGATTATTCTATATCCATGGTGCCTAACCAAATCAAAATGCAGAGACCCAGCTAAATGCAGATCCCTGGATCCCTAAGTAACTTTCTGCTTGGAGCAGAATCTTATGGTGGCTAAAAGTATAGGTCAGAGTGTATTGATTCAGCACAGTCCATGTTAAGACCACCCTACTTTCTATCTGTGTTATCTCAGGCCTTGGAGTTTTCTTGTGTAAAATTAAGATGATAATGTTGCATCATACAGTCCAGTAATTAAGTAAGTAATCAGCAATACAAGTGGCAGTAGTGACTGAACATGTGTCCACTCTGTGGTCACATGGCCTTGGCTTTACTTCTCTACAGGATGTCTAATAGGTCACTTGACTTTGGATACTTCAGTTGTTGCTTTGGCAAGGTAAGAAAATAATGGTACAAACCTCTCAGAGTTGCTAGGATAACAATGATTAAACCGTGGAATATATATCCCAGTCCTCCATATAATACCACCTGCTAGTCATTACTGTTCAGTATAATGTTAATAAAAAGAGAAATATTCTAGAAAAATAAGATTATGAGTGTGATGTTTAAGCTGTGATGCACTTGGGACATTGGTCCATCCTGTTGTTGGGAATGACTTAGTGGGGCCATCCTGAAAGCATTAAGGAAGGAAGGAAAACCCACTCTAAAAATGGAAACCTGTATAGATTTAAGACAGAAAAGGGAAGAGCTAGCCATTACTTTTGTCTGACTGTTGGCCACCTTCACGTGATTTGCTCACTTCTCCACACCCACAGCAGACTATGTATCTAAACTGTAACTGAAATAAATCTTACTCTCCATAAGTTATTTATGTCAAGTATTTACCACAGTGACAAAATTCTGGCTAATAGTTTAAAATACCAAGAAGAAAGAACAATTTGAGGACCTGGCAGCCTCCAGAACTAGAGTAAGTCCTGGCAGACTCAGAACTGATACTTGACTGGATAACATGCACAGAGAAAGAGGGAAGTGGTGCACAAAGAAATGAAACCCCATGCATAGCAATACCAGTTAGTTAAAGTATGGCATATCCTACCTTGAATAGTTGGCTTTTATGAATTTAACACATTAATTTTCTGAAGCTGACCAAAGTTCAAGGATTATTATTCCTACATTGAGGTTTGAGTCAAAATGCATTCTGCCCAGTGGCCATTTTAGACCAAAATTGGGCCAATCAAGAATATTCCGGTCCACCCCCATCCCCATCCCCACCCCAGCTGAATAAGAGATTAGCACCAGCCTTTAATTCACATAAATATACAGTTGGATAAACCAAGATGGTTTCCATGGTTGAATCAAGAGTCGCTTGGGTCCACGGCTGCCTTACTTACCTACAGCATTAGTAATGGAAACCCAGTCTAAACTCTAGCAACAGTACACCTTTCCCCATATAGACAGTTCTAGACAGTTGGGACTAAACTATGCAGCCAAAACTCTGTGCACAGGATTCTTTCTGTGACGTGTGCTTCTCCTTGCCTCTTCTTCTCAGGTGCCTGGAAAATGCTTACCTAAGAACAGGCTTTAAGAGCTGGCTCTCCTGAAAGCCCTCTTGAGATTGCAGTGTCTGCAGGCTTTTCCACCTCCTGTCAGCACCACTTTTCATTTACAACAATTGCAGTGCTTATCATGTGACATTCGGACATATAATAATAGGTCAACTTGCCAGCTAGATTGAACATCTAATGTCCATTCCATTCTCACCCATTTCCCCAGTGCTTACCAATGGATGGTACATTTTTTGTGCTCCACTATTTTTTTAATTGAAAGAAAGTAACCCTGTTCAATATTTCAGTATATCAAATCCCCCACCTTTCCAGCTCCTCACAGTAGCCTGGATGGTTGTTCAGTATGAGGATGTTTTTTAAATCTGAGTAGTCAAGAAATACCTGACCAACCTAATAATTATTTGTGAAATAAATAAAAAAGCTGAATTGAACATAACTCCATTAGCATAGGTGATAAGCTAGCACTTTGAAGTATAAGTCAATTGAAATTAGGTACCATCAGAAAACCGGAAGCTTGGTTGAGGCAATAAATCTATAGTTTTCCTCTTTTTTCCTTCTCAAGCAAATTATAGCTGTTAGTCACCACTTGCAACACATATGCTCAGACTGAGTTTCAACCAATTCAACTGGTTTCTAAAACTAAGCACAGAAAGTTTTGTTTGTCTGTCTGTTAAGTATCTGGGAGATGATTGTGAAACTGGAGCTGAGGTTTATCTAGCCTTGTGCAATTTCCCAGCACTGTGTCTGTAACAATCAGTAAATTTTAAGGTTCTCTGTGTTCCATTAGCCTCATTTGTGAAAAGAATGATTATCCTGACTTCCTCTTAGGGCTGTGTAATAATTCAGTGAATTAGTATTATAAGAAGATTGTGGTGTCTAAAACACTGAGAACTTGTTACAGTTTTGCAGGACTATCATTCCTGTTACTGGAATGCAGCCATGCTACCTGGGAGCCAAGGTTACCACACCTTGGCAGAATATTTTAGCTGCAGGGTCCAGTCTTCTTTAAATGCCTGAACCTGGACAACCCACTTTTCCTAATAGAACTTAGTAACAAAAGATAACAGCAATTTTATTACCTCCACCCTGATTTCCTTCTATCAATGATGACTATTAAGGCTTAGAGTTTTCTCAGTTATTTCTGAGCATTAAACTATTTGAGCTTTTTTCAATCTTCAAACTGTGCTTCCCAGGGAAGAGAAGCAACAAAAACAATGTTGTAGAATAAACCATTTGGGAAAGATGGCTATAGATGGTCTACTCTGTAGCACATTATTATTTGGAGGAATAATTTGGATTTAATCATTAATTAGGCTGATGTTTACCCTCTAAATGTCCTTGTACCTCTGTAAGATTTCAACAGTATTCATCCCATGGCACAAACACAGAGTGATCATCCAGCCTACATTTTGTATAACGCATGCACAAGCATGTCACAATAAACAACTTAGAGCCGATTTCCATATCACCTTTGAGTTACACCAGTAAAGGGCTAAGTAAAATCAAGGCTCTTGGCAGGAAAGAAACCCTTTTGAAGAAAGTAGAGCCTATAAAGAATGCCTACATTTGCTTTGCCCAGGATTTTTTTTGTTTGTTTGTACAGTGCATTGATTTCCCTTATAAAGCATTCCTGTTTTCTCTGAGACCAGAGAATAGATACAGGAATTCCTGGACTAAGAACTTAGAGGAGCAGAGAGAATAGGAACATTGATCTGAGGTTGGAAATGAAAAAGGATGCCAACAGAGACATCTACCTTGTGTCTAGGCCCTATCTCATCTGCCCAATGGCAAGGTCCTCTCCTTGTTAGAGACCCAGAGAGGGGAGCACTGGGGAGCACTGACAGCTGAGTGACAGGACTGCACTTCATTGTCTATCTTCCAGCAAAGAGAAAACTCCCATGAGTAGCAAATGACAAGATCTAACCAGCACATTGGGCCCTGTGTAGGAAGGAATCCATCCCAGAACTGAAATATCCCTCATAGAGCAGAGTTTACTCTGCATGCTGTGAGCCTGGCTGCCCAAGGAGATAAATAGCTGTGGCAGAAATGAATTTTATTCACCTAGAGGTTACAAATGAAAGTGTTTGAGAATTTAGAACAGGAAGAATGTGTAGGAAGGATTTTCCCCCTAGGTCTTCATGTTTTAATTAGAAGATTCTTTTTTATCTTCTTAACTTATTATGAAAAAGAAAGGCCATGCAGGGGGCTACACTGTGAAATTTCTATTTTGTCAAGAAAGGAGGATTCTCAATTTTTTAAAATATCGACTATTCCTACTGTCACACACAAAAAACATCAAAGCCTAATTTTTTAAATCAACATATAGCAATTGTCCATATAAATGTGTTCATCATTGTATTTCATTACATGTGTACAGTGTATAATAGTAAAATCCCTTCTCCCTTCCCTGTCCTCTTATCTGTCCCTGCCTAACATACTGTTCCGAGCTTACATGTATGTATGTCATTCTGTGTCGGCCTTATTTTATGTTATTATGCCATTCCATTTTCTACAAATGGTAGATCTTCTCTTTTTATGGATGAATAATAGTTACCTGGGCATTTGTATGACACTTTCTTCATTATTCTCTTGATGGCTCCTACGTTGATTACACATTGCGGTAACTATGATTAATGCTGTAATAAATAAAGACACATAAGTATCTCCTTGGTACATTAATTCCATTTATTTTGTATATACTAGAAACAAGTGGCTATATAAGATGGTAGGTTTATTTTTAGCTTTTGGGAGGAATTTCCATAATGCCTGCCCTAACTCACATTCTTGCCAGCACTGTGTTGGAACTCTGCCCCCACATCCTCACTAGCGTTTTTTCATTTTTTGTGAGTTTTATGGCATGCCTACTGTGCAGTAAAATGTTTCTGGCCTGGCCTAGCTATGAGGTCCTGATATGCTATCCCAAATAACCACACAAAGTCTTATATTAGTTACAAGCTTATTGGCCTGTGGCTCAGACTTATTATTTCCCATTGCTTACTCTTTAACCCATGATTCTTATCTTGTTTATCCACTTGTCTTGGTACTATTTCTCAAAGCAGCATTCTTGTCTTCTTTTCTCTGCATCTTCTGGCATCTGTCTTTCCAGAGTTTTCTTAAGCCTGTAGCCCCACCCATACTTCCTGTATGCCTCCTGGCCAATCAAAGTTTTATTAAACCAATATTTATAATGACAAATATTTACCATGTACACAAGCAAAATAACACAGCATTCCTCCCCTTTTTTTCTATTTTAAACAAGAACCTTAAATTTAAACTCTATTTTATCACTTTTTTCTCTCCATTATCTATAACAACACTGTAAACAAACATCCATAGTCCTTTTTTTTTTTTTTTTTTTTTTTTTGCTTTTTGGAAATGTGGGCTAGAATTCTTCCTGCTGATTAGGGGTGGGGGTGGGTCTGGTAATCTTCTGAGGATCCTGAGAAAATACAAGTATACGGTCAAATCCAGAGTGGAGTGATGTTGAATCATCTCAGCCAGTAGCCTTGAGGCTATTTTGAATACAAAACTTAGAAGAAAGTACAACAGAAGGACTCTGAAACCTTGGATAATCTGGGCCATCTGTTTCCACTGGAAACTTTTCAGGGGTCATACTCTATGAAACCTGCTTTTTCTTAACCAGAATAAATTCACAGTCTCTCCTTTTCTGTGTGTGGAAATATAAAGAACACCTCTCCTCCAAAGTAACCTATCTTTTTACTTCAATTTAGAAGTCAAGGCATTTACAAAATATATGTTTTGTTAATCCAGCAGCATTTATAATCAAATGTCATTTATCAGCTCTTACTGCTTTCTTTGAGTCAAAAAAAAAAAAAAACCCTTAAAGACAAGACAATTAACATACAGTATCCATATTCTCTTTGTAGTAGGAAGTTTCTGGCCTGGCCTAACCCAGCAGTCAAGACTGCCCACAGCTGCTTCGTTCCAGTAATCATAGGAAAGCTCCTATTAATTACAAACTGTTCAGCCTATGACTCAGGCTTATTGCTAGCTATCTCTTGCATCTTAACCCAACTCATTTCTACTAATCTATGTTTTGCCACTTGGTTCATGGCTTACCTGTACTTTTACTTCTTGCTCTCTAAGTAGCAGCTTGCACTCTCTGTCAGACTCACTCCTCTTTCCCCTCTATCTTATGATTGGATTTCCTGCCTGCCTATAAGTTGCTTTGCCATTGACCAAACAGTTTCTTTTTTTATCCAATGGTAATTCACAGCATACAGAAAGACATCCCATACCACTTCTCCTTTTCTGTCTTATCTTCCTTGACCCAGAGATGGCTCAGGTGAGTGATGTTTAGTTTCCATGAGTTGGTAGGCTTTCTTTTAATTTTTGATGTTGTTGAACTCTAATGTTAGGCCCTGGTGGTCCGATATGTTACAAGGGATTATTTCCATTTTTTTGTATCTGTTGATATTTGCTTTAAGATCAATTATGTGGTCAATTTTGGAGAAATTTCCATGAGGAGCTGAGAAATATGTATATTCCTTTGTGTTTGGGTGGAAGCTTCTGTAGATATCTATTAAATCCATTTGCATCATAACCTCATTTAGACTCCTTATTTCTCTGTTGAGACTCTGCCTGGTTGATCTATCCAGGGTTGAAAGTCGGGTATTGAAGTCTCCCACTATTAGGGCATAAGAATTGATGAGGGATTTGAGCTTTAGCAGTGTTTCTTTAACATAATTAGGTGCCCTTATATTAGGGGCATAAATGTTCAAGATTGAAATCTCCTCTTGACCAATTTTTCCTGTGATGAACAAGAAGTGACCATCTTGGTCTCTTTTAATTGCTTTTAGCTTAAAGTCTACTTGTTAGATATTAGGATTGCAACCCCTGCTTGTTTCTTAGGACCATTTGACTGGAAAATCTTTTCCCAACCCTTTATTCTAAGCCTGTGTCTGTCTTTGCAGCTTAGGTGTGTTTCTTGTAGGC